>MU695475.1:8018-23189 GCA_026770625.1 Nicotiana glauca
TAAAATAGATAGCCAGGCAAACCATATATTCTGGTTCTGAAATTTTTCTCAATTTGGAAAACGTGTATCCGCTAAGAACAACTTATAGTTGATTGTTTCAATTTGACTGGATAAATCATTGTTGATGTGTTACATTGATGGCTGAATGTTAGTTGACTCAAATTTAGATAATTGAGAAGAAGTACAAGAATGAAATTGCTTAATATGAATAATCATATATGTGGTATCTAGTTCTTTAACATTTAAAAATATAGATGTTTCTGTTATCATGTGAATAAGAGTAGTTTACCATCTTGTGGTGTGCTTTGGACGAACCATTCTTTTGCATGTTTTGTGAATTATCAGTGCAAATAACAGGATGAATGAGATGTGTGGTTAAATTGGTAGTTAACTTAGTCTAAAGTTTAGCTCCAAAGATAAAATACAACTGCTAATGAACTAATTGGTTTGTTTGAAAGTGTTGGAATGGCTCAATTTCACTTTATTTGTTTGCTAAGTTTCGTTCCACAGTCCTTGATTCTTATTTCTTTAATTGTTCTAGATACTTGCATATTGTCACTGTTGGTCGTTTGTGATGAACAAGAAATTATTTTGGAATCGTGTCATCTAGGGAAATTGGTTTTGTTGGTTTTAGGTATATTCGTTGGTTATGGTATAATGTTTATCTTCTATCCTTTCTCATTCTTTAACGTGTGGGTCATCGGTTTTTTTTTTTTTGGAGTCCGGACTTGGGCAGCTATTGGGCTGTCACATGCTAACGTGCAAGGCCCAAGACTTTTAGAGGTTAAAAATATGCTTAAAATTGTATCAAGAATATAGGGCATTAACTCATAAATATATATTTGGGGTTCGAATTAGGTATCGGGTTCAAGCTAAAAAGTTTCTCCTTTTTGTTTGAACTCGGACTTGAATTCGAGATTTGAATTTATATTCGTGGATGAATTAAATATTGGAGACATAAAAATAGAAAATCTAGTTATTTTAGCTTGGCCTTCAATAATAAAATGAGACGAGCCTCACCAAATCAAATATACAAATTGCGGGTCCCTCATTAATTACTAAAATACTTAGTATTCGGGATAGGCCGTTTAGCAAATTTCACGGCCTCTCCAAAAGATAACAACACGTTAGCCACTTTAGGTGAGATTTTTAATAATATTACTTTCCTAATACGGGTGTGCATTTCATGCAACCCAAATCCAAATCTGAAAACGTCGAATGAGAATATGTCAAGGATCCGAGTGCATTTCATGTGACGTGATCCGAAAATATGTCCTTAAACGACGTTCACTTTCTTAAAATAAAATAATTTTACAAAAAACGGTAATTAATTCTAAAAACGCACAAATAGGATAATATGTTTTTAAAATCAAATATTTTAGCCAAATATGACAGTTGAGCGACCGTGCTAGAACCACAGAACTCGGGAATACCTAACACCTTCTCCTGGGTTAACAGAATTCCTTACTCGGATTTCTGGTTCGCGACTGTAATACAGAGTCAAACCCTTCCTCGATTCGGGATTCAAAACGGTGACTTGGGACACCATAAATCTCTCAAGTGGCGACTCTGAATCTTAAATAAAAAATAAATCCCGTTTCGATTATCCTTAAAATGGAAAAACTCCTTTATTACTATCTCTTCCTGAGGTGTAGTAAAGGCCGATATTTATTCGATAAAAAGGAGGTGTGACAGGAATAGGTTTTTGTTTTGTAGTATTATAAATAGGGGTGCTACTACGTAGTTTCCATTGTAGAGAGGTAGCTACGTTGTAGGGAGATTTAAGAGTTTTTGAGTTGTGAAAACCCCTCCTACCAAGTTATCTCCCTAGTATAATAAATTTCTTCTATATATCTTTTGCTATATTTCTTGCTTGTGCCTAAATTGTTCTTCGGGGTCCATATTTTTTGGATCTCCTACCAGCTCTCACAGGATATCACATAGGCTCTTATATCAATACGAAGGAAAATATTATTATAACTCTCTGTGTGGGTATTTCAATCCTTTCAAATTGGTATAGAGCCTGTGTGAGATTCTGTCAGAGCTTCTACGATCTTGGAAGAGAATCAAATAGCTTCCGCTACCGGCGAGTGGCGCTAGCCAAAGTGTGCCGCCCGTCTAGCCACAAATATGTTGCAAAATCATAGATAGTTGTCAACAAAATTAGATTATTTGATGAAAAGTTTCAAGACAGATTCAAGAAAAAAAATAAGTTTAAAGAGGTGCAACCAAATAGGCACAAGATGAGGAAACTCTTCTCTAAAAGTTGGGGAGAGGTTTAAAAAAGTTGAAAGTTGATTATGTGTTATAACAAAATTGGGTGTTGGTGATAACTGTTGGTGACATAGTGCATCAACGTGAGTTGGAGATAGGTGCTTCAACAAAATTGGATGTTGATGACTAAGTGCATCAACGGTTGGTGACAAAGTGCATCAACGTGCGTTGGAGACATGTGCTTCAACAAATTTGGGTGTTAGTGACAAAGCGCATCAACGGTTGGAGATAAAGTGCATCAACGAGAGATGGAGATAGGTGCTCTAACAAAAATTGAGTCTTTGTGACAAAGTCCATCAACAGTTGGTGAGAGTGCATCAACGTAAGTTGGAGACAGGTGCTTCAATAAAAATTGAGTATTTGTGACAAAGTGCATCAACGGTTGGTGACAAAGTGCATCAACTTGAGTTGGAGACAGGTGCTTCAACAAAATCGAGGGATGAAGACATGTGCTTTATCAAAAGTGAGAGTTGAAGAGAAGTGCTCCAACATAACTGCACAACGAACAAGTAAGACATATACAACTTTGAATTACGGGAGAATGTTGGAAAACTAATTCAAAATTGTTGAGGAAACCTTAGTTACTTAGAGTTTGATTTATGTAATTCATGTCTAAATAGGAATTGCAGTTACAACAAATGTAGGAATAGATTTTTCTGTTTCTAGTTTAAATAGGTTTCATACTATTATAAATAGGGGTATTGATAACTTATTTTATGTGTGAAGATTTGTGAGAATTGTAGAGAGATTTTAGAGAGAGTTATAATAATATTTTCCTTTATATTGGTATCAGAGTCTATGAGAGATCCCGTCAGAGCCGGTAGGAGATCCAAAAAAATGGATACTCTATTACCTAATTGTCCTGTATTTGTGTTTGATGGCAAATGTAATTTTGAAACTTGATATCAATAGATGAAGAATTTTTTAAGGTTATTGGATTATGGTCCATCATTAATGAATGATTCGAGGAACCCCTAGAAAGCACAACGTTGACAGGTGATGCAGCTATACAATTATAGAAGAAAATACATTTAGATTATAAGGCACGCTACTATCTCGCCGTTAGGGTCAAATTGCATGTATCTAAAAAATATTTATATGCAAAGTCATCAAAGGAGGCTTGGGCAATCTTGGTGAAGTCATATCGAAAAGTTGCTGACATAAAAAAGGAGAAACTGCAAGAATTTAGGAGTCAATTTGAGTTGGCTCATATGGGACCAACAGAGTCCGTCAAAGAATTTTTTACGAGAATTGAAAAAATAATCAATTGTCTAAGGATCAATGGAGAAGTATTGGAAGAAGTTAAAATTATTGAAAAAGTATTGCAGTCTCTAAATTTAAATTATAGCAACAAAAAAGTTATTCTTGACGCTACCAAAGATCTTAGCACTCTCGGACTTGATGAGTTAGAAGGTGAATTTGTGACATATTAGAGGTCACTAAATCAACAAAAAGATGAGACATTGGAGGAGGCATCACGAGAAATGGATGATCAACCAAAAGAAAAAGAAGACACATCAAATCCGGCGGAGATAATCAAGAAGACCAAAGTTCAGAAACAGAGAGGAGAAAAGAAGAGAAGTTGCAAGGGATGCCAGCCCAAATGAGGTTAGTATTTCACAAGAAAAATTGTTTGATGGTATGAAAAATGAACCGAGTAATGAAAGAAGCAAGATGGTTCATCAAGAGAAAGTTTCTAATGATCCACCCAAGTTTGAGGCAGAAATAGCTGGGGTCCAGAACCACAACAACGCATGATTATGGATATCGAAGATAAAATAAATTTTGTGTCATTGTTCGAGATTACATGTTTCAAGGAGCAAGACGAAATATCTATTGGTGGCATTACTCTACAACCTATAGAATGTTCAATTGGAGTTGAATGGGTGTACAAGTCCAACTACAAGGCATCCGGAGAAGTATATGATTTCAAAATAACGAAAAATTATATTGATGATCATTTGAATGGATACCGTGGTTAAAGACAAATCATATTTGGCCAATATTGAAGGGAAACTGATGTTAACTAAAGACGATACTCGCGACTTTGTTGATGCAACATATTTTAGAGAATTTTGGAGAATCTAAAGTACTTGACTTCTATAAGGCTTGATGTTACTCATGGCATGATCAAGTTTGAAGATCTTGGTTTAAGGGAGGCTGTTGAAAATTAAACCAAGATTAATATTCCTAAGTTGTCTAGGATTTGATATTTGGTAGTTTATTTAATTCATGTCTTATTAGGAATTATTTATTAATTTTATATTAGAAGAGGTTTTTGTTTTGTAGTATTATAAATAGTAGTGCTACTACATATTTTTCATTGTAGAGAGGTAGCTACGCCGTAGAGAGATTCAAGAGTTTATGAGTTGTGAAAAACCCTCCTACCAAGTTCTCTCCCTAGTTTAATAAATTTTTTCTATATAGCTTTTGCTAAATTTCTTGCTTGTGCCTAAATTGTTCTTCGAGGTATTTGAATCCTTTCAAACAACAGTAATTTCTCTCCAAAGGTACTCCTTTGAAATACATTTTTTTTTAAAATATACTTAGAAATACTTTTTAAAAGCTTGGCCAAATGCTATTTGTTGCGCGAAAATATTTTTTAAATTAATTAGCCAAACACAAATAATATCTCGCTAAAATATTTTTGAAAAAAATACATCTCGTAATAAACTGATTTAAGAAGTTTAGCCAAACAGGTTACTATTAGTATACGAATACTAATCCTTTTTTCCCCTGTTTTCTCTCCCTTTCTTTTCCTTGTACGGAGAAATCTTCTCTTCCTCGTAATTCAAACACGACAATTGGCATTGAAAGGAAGATATTTACTTACATCTAAATTTACACGCTAAATCGTCTTAATTTATCATGGCAAGTGACAAATAGATTTAAGAATACATATCAATTTTTTATGGTTAAGTAATAAAGTTAAAGTAAAGACAAATATTATACACCTGTTGATTTGATGTAAGTACATAGGAGTAGTATATTTATTTTTGTATGGGAACAGTAATGATATTATATTTGCTAATCTCCTGTGAAAATAATAATAACATCATTAAAAATATATTTGTATTTTGTAATGGATCATCAAAAAAGACAGAGTAACCAATCGACTAGTCCTTTTTTCTTTTTTCTTTTTTCCTATTTGTTTCCTTTTAAAGGAGAAACTCTGCTAGTCATCAAACTTGAAAAACAACCATTGACAATTTAGTCAAAAATACGATCTCTACATTTATGAAATTCGTCTCTATATGTAAGCAGTAAAGATACTAGTATAATAATACAGGTCTGAGCTGTGTGTTAAAATGACTAGTATAGTAAATAGGGCATGGTTCCAATGCTGGCTTTGGAGTTCATGCGAGTATTTCAGAAAGCTAAAATTGGGTAAAGTGAGCTGGCTTTTCTCTCTGTCTCTGCCCTTCTTCATGTATTGCAGAAGTTCAATTTGAAAGCTACTTTGACTTCTTTATTAATTATTATTATTACCACTCTTTATTAATTATTATTATTACCACAATTTTTCTTTTTTATTTGTAACAAATACGAAGAAATTACTCTTTTTGTTCCCGTTTATGTGGCCGATCTTGAATTTTGATCCTGAATGTGAATATATAGTTTTTTAGGTTTTTTGAATATTTTATAGGAAGTTGTGGAGATCGAGTATTACGATTGTAGGTTAGGAGATAGTTGAGTCTTTCCTTCGTACCTCCGTGAGGCTAGTCTTTCCTTTATTTGTCACCAAGGACATGACCTTGATAGTAAGTTGTGGAGATCGAGTATTAGGGTCGTAGGTTATGAGATAGTTGAGTCTTTCCTTCGTACCTCTGTGAGGCTAGTCTGGTAGGGTTTTTGTCGAAGTCAGTTAGTGGCAATATTGTGTCTTACTACTTTTCGTTTTCCATAGTGCCGGATCTATGTATTGTCTATTGCTTTTGCTTTTAATCTACTTTCTCATTTTCGTGATGTTATTTTTCTTTGTCTCTTTTCGTCTTCTTAAGCCGAAGGTATGTCACAACCCCAATTCGCCCTTCGTGAACTATCGTGACGGCATCTAGCCTCTACGACTAACTAATCCTAACAAATGCGAAAGAAAAGAAACAATTGCGGAAAGAAAGTAATTAAAAATCGAGATAACAAAGTTAAACAATATTTAAGATGTTGTTTGGCATATAACAGTACAAGAATCTCAACTTAATACTCCCAAAATTCGGAATCCCATGAATCACGAGCTAAGAGATTACATATATCGCAATAACTCCAGAAATGTTTACCAACAAGGAAAATACAAAAAGGGCTATATTAGTACTGAGAATAGAAAGGGACTCTTCGGTCTGCGGACGCGGCGGATATGCTTCGGAGTCTCTACAAAGAGCCTAGCCTCAAGCGTGATAAGACTGAGTGGAAGTACCTGGATCTGCACATGAAAAACATCCGCAGAAAGGGTATGAGTACACCACAACGGTACTCAGTAAGTGCCAAGCCTAATCTCGATCGTGTAGTGACGAGGAAAGTTAGGACCCTACTGAGTTTAGATGAAAAGCAAGGTAAAACAGTATAGGATATGACAATATAATTAAATGCTAACAGTAAGAAGTAACACATGATAATAAAAATAACAACAACTATAACAGAGACAAAATGCTCACAAAAGGAATACCGCTCATCATAGAGGTAACAACCGGGGATCTATCAGTATTCCGAGGATCTTTTAGTATCCTCAATATGTATGCTGGGGATCTCTCGGTATCCCGAGGATCTCTTAGTATCCTCAATATATGCTAATCTCTTGGTATCCTTAATATATATTTGGGGATCTCTTGGTATCCCAAGGATCTCTTAGCATCCTCAATATACGTGCTGGTGATCTCTCGATATCCGTATTTCAGTCCAAATCAATATACGTGCAAGGGATTTACCGGGATACCGTTCCATATTCCCAAATTAAACACACAGCCGTAACACGAAGAATACTCAATTAAATTCAACTTTATATCAAGGTAAAGCAGGTAATTCTAGCCTAGCATGTTTCACATAATACAAATAAGGCAGTTTGAGCAAATAAAGCAATTAAGTCAATTAAACATTCTTCCATAAGGTAACAACAGGCTTAAATTTTAAGTAGTATATGCAAGAAAGGGAACACAATTAAAGTTAAGTAATGAAAATAGGATTTTCAATAATTAGCACAAATACGCACTCATCACCTCACGTACAAGGCATTTCAAATATCAACAATACCAATCCTAAGAAGAGTTCCCCCACACAAGGTTAGGCAAGCCACTTACCTCGAATCAGCTCAAAATCAACCCGAAACCACGCTCTTGCCACGAGTACTCGACTCCAAATGGACCAAATCTATTCAATTTAATTGCATAATGTAAATATAGCTTGAAGTAACTGATTTTACAAATAAATTCTAAGCTAATACGCAAAATTAGGTAAAATAACCAAAATATCCTCCGAGCCCGCATCTCGAACTCGAGTAAAATTTACATTTTTAGAATCTCCATACTCTCAAGAATCTAACCATACCAGAATTATCCAAATCCAATGTCAAATTCCCAATCAAACTTTGAAATTTAGGTCTAAGAACTTTCTCCAAAATTTTCCCTAATTTTCGTCTCAATTCCAAAATTAAATGACAAAACTAAGATTAAATTATAGGAATACAACTAGAAAGGTATTCAGAATCGTTACCCACTGATTTTCTCTTCAAAATCCTCCCAAAATTGCCCTATCCCGAGCTCCAAATTAATTTTTAAACTTTTGAAATTAAACCCTCGAAATTCCTATTTTCTGCCCAGTAAATCCGCATATACGGTCATAATTCCTGCTTCTGCGGTAGAGGAATTGCTTTTGCAATTTTCACTAAAACCTCCACTCCGTACCTGCGACCCAGATTCCGCATTTGTTGTCCCGCAGGTGCGATAATCCTTCTGCTTCTGCGGTCTCTGCTGCCAAACCACCCCGAGGCCCCCGGGACCTCAACCAAAAGTACGAACAAGTCATATACTACTATCCAAACTTATACCAATTTTCAAAACACAAACAATATCGAATCAACCAATTAACATCGGATTCAAGCCTAAGAGCCTCAAAAACTCTCAAATTACGCTTTCGATGAAAAAGTCTATCAAACCTTGTCCGAATGACCTGAAATTTTGCACACACGTCACATTCAACACTACGGAGCTACTCCAACTTCCAGATTTCTATTCCAGCCACGATATCAAAATCTCACTATCGAACCAAAAACTTCAAAAATTCAACTTTCGGCATTTCAAGCCTAATTAAGCTACGGACCTCCAAAACACAATCTGAACACGCTCCTAAGCCCGAAATAACCCAATGGAGCTAACGGTACCAACAAAAATCCACTCTTAGGCCGCATTCACACTGCTCCGACTACGATCTAAATTCTAAAACTTAAGCTCTCATTTAGGGACTAAGTGTCCCAAAATTCTCCGAAACTCCAAATAAATCCTCCAAGTAACTCACAACAGCAGAAACAAACACGAGGAAAGCAGTTAATAGGGGATCGAGGCATAAATTCTTCAAATGACCGGCTGGGTCGTTACAAGGTCTTTCGGAATCAGCCTCTCTACTCCCTCCGTGTAGGGGTAAGGTTTGCATACATACTACCCTCCCCGAACCCCACTTGTGAAATTTTACTGGGTCGTCATCGTCGTCGTTATTGTTGTCGTTGTATTATGGCATTTCATTTCTCTACTCCATTGGGGTAGAGGTAAGGTTTGCGTACACACTACCCTCCCCAGACCTCTCACCTGTGAGATTTTACTGGGTTATTGTTGTTAATTAGTTTTTTGAAATAAAATTTACATATTTTAAAACTACTAAAGAGTATAAGACACAATAATTAACAATTTAAAATATATTAAAATCATATTGATAAATTACTATTTTCTTTATTTGACTCTCAAAATCCGAACTCTACCCCATAAATTTGAGAAAATTTTATTTTGTGTCCCAACAACTGACACTAGTTGTATGAGACATCTTTTTTATTTCATAGTTTTGTGGACCCAGATTTTTGTGGATCCAGAAGTATAAAATTGGGGTCCAAAAATTTGTGAGACAAAAAGAAGTCTCGCACTAAGTTGTGTGAGACACAAAAAAAAAAAAATCTCCATAAATTGGGCAGGAGGGATGTTTGACTAAAATGATACTAGAATCGTTTTGAACAAATCAATCGAAGATGAAGGGGTAAATCTTAGCTAAATATAATAATCTCTGTAAAGAATAATAGGAAAAGATAAGATGGTCGTTAAGTTTCTTTTCATTCAAGAATAGTGTTCTCCCAGAGTACCCATGCCGTGTTACAAGATTATTGTCTACCTTTTATACTAAGAGAGCAAACCTTCTACATTGTAAAAGATGAAATACAAGGAATATTTGACGGAATATTCTTAATGTCCCCTAATGGACTTACATTATTACAATGGTCGTATAGTCTCTTCTTTTCCTTAAGGTCATCTCCCTCGGGATGTTGAACCATAGAGACCATGTCGTTTGTCATACTCGTCGTGGGTCGTGATCGGTCAGATTTGGACCCATACAGTTAGTCCCTTCGCTTGTTGGGGTTGCAACTGATTGCGTCCTCGACGAGCGAACTTCATGCGTCCTTATGGAGAAATTTGATCCGTTGAAACGTTACAACATGGCCAACGAGGGACGGTCAGCATGTTCGGCAAGACACCAAGTGGTACACTTTATCAGGAAATAATGTCAGTTTTTCGTGCGTTATCATCGCGCAGGTTTTCGGGGCAGGAATTGACGGCTTGATGCTTCGATTCTTGCGTTGCTTTATGATATGCCGCCTCGATTCTGGCGCCACCCATCCCTATAAATAGGTGAAAGGTTTGTTTTTTCGAAAGTTGTTGGCCATTCCTCTCTTGATATTCTCCTTCCTTCTTTCTAGTTTTCTTTTATACCTTCCAGCTTCTTCTTATGTTCTTCATTCGAAACTTTTTCCTCCTGCTTTCTGTGTTGCTATCCCTTTGAATGACATTATGCCATGGTCTCATCATTTTGTGAAGAGGTTACTGAGGCCACCCTATTATCCATGGCACCCCCTTCTGGGGGCGAAGACACGGTGATAGAGGAGGGCGACAGCCTTCCTACGGTGCAGGAGCTACTGCCGAGACATCCCTCGTCTCGAAGTGACTTCCTCAAGGATCCCTCCTTACTCGGACCCCTGCATTCTCTGAGATTGAGCAAATTCATATTGATGCTCTTCGTGTGAAGTACTACATTCCTCCTTATGTAGAGATGGTTCCGATGGGGAGAGACTACATGGAGCTCTATAGACCCGGGTACTGTGCTTTCTATGAGTACCCTTTCATGATTGGTTATACTCTTCCTCTTTTCCCTTTAGCGGAAGAATTCTATAGATTTTACCAAGTTTGTCAGGCACAACTTTCGCCGTATACGCTCAAGATACTTCTGTTATTGACGAAATATGCAGAATTGGCAGAGTGTGACATTTCCGTCCACCATCTTTTGCACCTGTTCACGCCCAACTTTCTCAGAGGTACCATGGTGCACTTGAGGCTCCAAGGTACGAAGGGGCTGGTGGTCGGGGCTGATGTCCGGGCAAGTCACAATTTTTGGCACAAGTATTTCTTTGTTAAAACTGAACATGTCATTTCCAATGCCGCCAGGTTCCCGAAGCGATGGAATGAGGCTCGGAAGTGTCGCCGTTTGTTTTACTCTTTCTTCTTCCTTCTATATTTATTATAAAGTTTGTTCGCTTCCTGTTTGCAGCTATGGGATGTCCACCTCGCCCTATTGTAGATATCAGGGATTGAGTGGTCCGTTTATTGTCTCATTCAGCAGAAACTCGAGATTAGCCCACCTTCATGAAGCGTTATGGCCCTAAAGTCCCCTCTGGTAAATATCTTCCTTACTTCTTCGTTGATCGCGAAACCTTATTTTAATAATATGACTCCTTGTGATGACAGGTCGAGGGGCTTCCAGGCGAAGGGTGCCAGTCACTGCATTTTGCCAACCCGCTACCGCCGCAGACACGCTATTCATTTTGAATGAGTCTATTCGAGAGGGTCGTCCTCAACCTATTCAATTGGAAGATCCGTCTCGAGTCGTGGTCGTGAGGGAGGAGGCTTCTTTGGTGCCGAACTCACACCCCTTGGACGAATCCTCTAACGGGTGTGAGCACGTGATTTTTGCCCTAAGCAAATTATTCCTAAAATCCAAACAAAATAATTTTTCATTATTTTTACAATTTTGTTGAAATTTGTTGCATTTCTGTGTTAATTAGTTGCCTAATAATTCATATTAAAAAATATAAAAAAAATATGCATATGCATTAGGATTTTTAATTTTATAATTTTAGTATTAATTCATTTTGAAAATAAATTAAAGAAAAATCAAAAAATAGCTTTTTTAGTATTTTTAATTGAAACTTGCTATCAATAGTTATTAAATAAATTCTAGAATTAGTTTTAGTTAGTTTAACAATTTGATAAAATCAGAAAATATATAAAATTGGAAAATACAAAATAAAATACAAAATACAAGTGAAAATACAATACAAACATACAAGGAAATAATGGATTGCTTTAAAATTTGGGCCAAGTATACTAGCCAAAATAATAAATCACCCGCCCAGGCCCAAAAAAATCCTATACCCGGTCTGCCCTATATGAACTAAACGACCTCGTTTTAGAAGATTAAATCTGAGCCATTAAAATAATTGATCTAACGGTCAAAGTCTAATCTCATCAAAAAATAAATCGGCAACGTTTTGCATCGATTAGTCTGTGCCGTTCATTAGTTAATCCAACGGTCGTATTGATTTGGTTCCATTTAAATGAAACGTCACTGCTTAGTACCCATTCCATCTTAGCCGTTCATTCTCATGCATCCAACGGCTCCGGTTCATTGAGTCTCTTTTAATATATCAAAATCATATAACCTTAAATCATTTTAATCCCTTCTTCTCCTCCCCTTTAACCTAGCAGCCCCGATATTCTCTCAACAGACCCCGCCGGAACCCTACCGGCGGGTGACGGAACCTATGCCAATCACTCCACAAATAACACCCCAGAACCCCCTCGAACCCCGGAATCCTCCCCTCTACCCCGTTTCCCTCGAATAACCTTGGTTTTGCTCGAATATCCCAAAGAGTGTCGCCGTAACCCTAACTCCGGCGAATACGAGTTCATCCAAATAAGCCCAAAATCACACCCTACTACCTCCTTGATACCCTCAACCCATTTCTGAAGATCTTGGGTATTAAAGGTCACTGGAGTGGTTCGAAAATAAGTCTGAAACTTCTCCGGTGACCCCAAAAATCAAGAAATTGGCGTTAAGATCTCCTTGTTCTTCGTGTGAATCCTGAGGGTTAAAAGACTGACCAGAAAAACAAAAGAAAAGGACTGTTAAGCTAAGTACTTGTTTCTTTTTCCCTTTCTGCTTCTTTTCTTCTTGACATGTGTGTTTTAGATATTTTCCGTATTTGTTTCTTAATTTTTGTTTAATTTCATTAGGGTTTAATAATATTGTTAAAATAGCATCTTTTTTTCTGTTTGATAAAATAGTAACTAGATATTAGGTTTGTAAGTAGATTATGATGATTTAATGAATAAATTGATAGTACAATTGGATTTTTACAATTGAACCAGTGTGATTGTTTGTTTTGTTTTGATATTATTTGATTCTGATATTTGTTTGATAATCAATAGTTAGTCGATTGGTTATAGCTGTTAGCTGGTTAGTTTTGATTAATTAACAGTCAATTAAAACCTTGATACTGAAATTAACTCGTAGGTCAAGGGGGAAAATAGTAAAAGGGTAGAGGGTTAATTGGGTAAAAGGGCAGTAGGGCCCTTAGTAAATCTGATTTATATTCAGGGGTAGTTTGGGAATATAAAATGGGATATTAGTAATAAAATTAAGGAAGTAGGGGTAGTTTGGGTAGAGAAAAGTGGTAATAGGGTAACTTTTTAAGTGAAGTAGGGGCAAAGAGGGAATTACATAAGGGTAGAAGATTCTAGATAGGGCAATTAGTATAATTCTTAACAAATAAAGGGTATCCAATCGAATAATTAATAAAGAATAAGGGTAAAACATGAAATAAAAAGGGACTAATTCATAATTTCTGAAATATGAATTTTCCTCCTTTTTTAAATATATAAATAGGCTGTAATGGGCATCATTTGATAAGTTTAGCAATCTGAAAATCTCCCTGAAGCAATTCTGCTATTCTAGATCTACATTTTCGAAATTAATCACTTTCAAAACTCAAAAACATTAAACTTAGTAGAAAATATCCAAAAAATTCACTGTTTCATTGATCTAAGTTCACTTTAAAGGCTGTTTTGTTGATTTGCCTTTGGTTATAGTGATCAAAAGTACTGAGAGTTTGCATTGGCTTGTTCGAGTTCTGTTCTGCTGATTTCTATCATTCATTGTGGTTAAATTCTGGTCATTGAAGCTGTGTTTTGGATTTGTTGTGTTGATTCTGTTGCTGTTGCTGTTAATCATTGTTGACCTAGAGATTTAATTCTCTTTCTTCTCATATTTCTGCCCATGTACACAGTTATTCTCATTGATATAGTTTCAAGTTTTTTGAGCAATGGAATATACCGTGCATCTGTTGTTTCGAGTTTTTTTTAAGTAATATAAATGTATTGATTTGGATTTACATATAATCTAGCTAAGATAAATTGTATTCATTAGGAATAGTCAAGTTTGTAATTAGAATATGAGTTTTCGGACTATTTTACTGATATTTGGACTATAATTGGACTGTGTTTTTGTAATAGGGATTTAACAAAACTTAGAATCTATGGTATTAATGAGGTAGTTGTTAAATCTAGGACAATTTCGAACAATTAATGAAATTTGGAAACATTTCAGTGATCTCAAGTTATTGTTCAGCTTAGTATAGTTTTGATTGTTAGAAAACAGTAAGTAAAATAATAATTTTTAGGAATTTTTAGTTGTAATGACGTTTTTCAATAATTAAATGATAACCTGTTTTGGTTTTAAAGAATTATACAATTTTCTTGATTCCTATTTCACTAATATTCAGAATTTATAGATAAATGGATAAAGAAACAAATTTGAACACAAAACTTAAAGGTTTTTCGTTAATTTTCTACAGTGTTATTGGGTACACCAGGAATAGTTTGAAATCAATTTATCATGTGTTCATATCCTGTTTGCGTTAAAATTCAATACAGTGTAAAGCCTAGTAACCTAATATGATTTTGGACCTCAGTTCACCTAATACAAGTCCATGTCAATATTCAGCATGACTTGTGAAAGCCTGGGCCTGTCTAAGGCCTATTATCAATAGACTTTTAATAGCATATGTATATTGGGCCTGTTAAAAAAAATCTAAAAATCGGAGATTGTGTATACACAATAAATAAATGTTCATATAACAAAGTAATTAGGGCTTTTTACTTTGATTTAAGGACAAAAACAAATAGAGAATATAGTTTACTTAGGATTGGCCTTTAATAATATAAATGGGACGAGCCTCGCCAAAAGCAAAAAATAAAATTGCGGGGCCCTCAATAAATGATCAATTCAAAATACTTAGAATTAGGAGGCCATTTAGTAAATTTTATGGTCTTTCCCAAAGTTAATAAACCCGTAGTCGCTTTAGGCGCGAATGTTAATAATATTACCTTCCTAAATACGGGTGCACATTTATGTGACCCAAATTCAAATCTCAACGAAGTCGAAATGTATTAAAGGCCGCGGGCGTACTGGTACGGCGCGGTTTGAGTTACATTTTCATGACGTTGTAATTCTTGTAAAAAAAATATAAATAGAATAAAAGCGGGTTATTAATAAAAGGCACATAAAAATAGAACATATATGGGAATCAGATAAAATCAA
>MU695476.1:0-20709 GCA_026770625.1 Nicotiana glauca
GGGGAGGGAGGGATCCCAATCTGATTGGTTTATTTTGGCGCCATTGACGTGTACCGGTCTCATTGGTCATATGCTGACTGGATGGACACGTTAGCGAATGTGTAATACACGCGCCTATAGTCAAGGATAAAATGTGTTTATTAGTTTTAGGTTTCAGGAATTTAAGTGTTTAAATAGAAAATCCAGAAGTTTAGGTGTCGACTTTTAAAAGGCCTACAAGTTTGAGTGACCAGGAAGCCATTTCGCCTTTTTTTCTCTCTCTCTTCTCAGTCACTAACTACATGTCTACATCTACCAGTTCATTGTATTCACTCATAATAGTGGTCTTGTCTTGTTCGTTCATTAAGGTTCCCTCGAATTAAATTCAGTTCCTGAGCTTTAAATGGAAACTCTCAATAAGCTGCATTTCGCTCCTAATTTTTTCATATATTATTTCCAAATTTCTAGTGATTTTGGCATCACATACAATATTGAAATAATTCAGATTTTAGGTTGTAAAGGATTCTCTATCATTCTGCAGCGTCACATGTAGCTGGAAACCTCAATTGGTTCATCTAAAAATCCGAAATTTGGATAATATAGTAATTGTTTCCTGGTGGTTGTCCGTACGCTTATTACGTGCCTTCGGCTACATTCTTTTCAAATGACGTCAATCTGCCAGTTTCCAGTTTTTGTTTTCCCCTACATAGAAAATCTAGAATGTAATAATTTGCTTTTACTGAATTCATTATGTTAGTACTAAGTCAGAACTGTATTGGGAAAAATTTAATTTGTATGTGGGAGATAACGTATCATGACACGTAGACCGGTCAAACAGTCAAAGAATTAAAGTTAGTTAAGAGGTACGAGCAACAATATGTACGAGCAAGTTAAATAGAAGAGGCACGAGCAGTCGTACAAGCCATTCAACGCTCGTACCTATTCAAGACATTTAAAGCTCAAAGATCGTGAAAAATCAAAGGAATGAATCTGACAGCAAATAAGAGTCCCGATACAGTATTTAATAAATATTAAATACTAAAGACGTTAGAGGATATGTATTTAATGTGTATAATTATGTAACGTAGCATTTAAAGTCATTAATTGCCCATAATAGCCTTATTATGACAAAGATAAGGCTCATATCCCTAAAATAGCTATAAAAGGGAAAGGAACAAACAATTGTAAGGACACGAAATACTATTAGAATATACCTTGTTTTACTTGCTTTCTGATCATATCATTCACAAATTTCTTTCTTTATATACTTTTTCGATTATCAGTAACCCGTGTTCTTCTAATTAATTCTAGCTTTGACTAAAAATCTAATTTTTGGTTAAACAAATTGGTTCCGTTATCGGAAATCTGATAATCAATTATATCTCAACTTGATTTTCTTTGTTGTACCAACTATGTCGAACAACAATGACAACATCCAAGAAAACCAAGAAAATCAATTGAACCAACAACTTCAGGGAGATCTGCGAGACAATAATGCATTAGTTCCTTCTTCACAACGTTCACCACGACGATCTCGTGAGGAACTCTGAAGGGTATCACACATAAGAACAAGTTCAATTTGAGAATGTTCACGCTATGGATGATACTTTACAAAACATTATCGCTACTCAGGTCAACAAAGCTCTGCAAGCTTTTGTTAGTCAATTGCCTGCTGCTCCACCCACACCTACTCCAAATAACAATACTTTGGAGAATCCTCGTTCTGGACTGGTTAATTCAGGCAGCGGTGGAACCCCAATGAAACACGGGAGGGAGACCCAGGTAATCCAGTTAATTCTGATTTACAAAATCTAGTACTAACATAGCAAAACAGCTTAAGGAGCAAAATGACCGCATAGAGCAAATACCCGAAGTGCCGTCCGTGATCAAGGGGGTAGATATATATAAATATTCTCAACAACCCTGGAAGCCAAGTGCCGACTCTCTCCCAATTCCAAAGAAGTTCAAGATGCCTGATATTCCAAAGTATGATGGGACGACGGACCCACGAGATCACTTCACTGCATTTACAACAGGTGTCAAGGACAATAATTTGACTAAGCAGGAGATTGAATTAGTCTTGGTCAAAATATTTGGTGAAACACTCACTAAAGGGACACTAACATGGTATTCTCTTTTACCTGAAAATTCTATAAATTCTTTTGCTGAGCTTGCAGATTTATTATCAAAGCACACTCGGGAGCTCAAAAAGTTAAAAAGAGAATGGAAGACATCTTCAAAATCAAGCAAGGAGATTAAAAGTTGCTTAGAGAATTCGTGGACAGATTTCAACGAGAAAGAATGACATTGCCACGAGTACCTGAAAATTGGGCGGCCATAGCCTTCGCCAGCAATTTGAATGAGAAAAGTTTAGAAGTTGCAAGGCGACTCAAGTAAAGCCTTCGAGAATTTCCAGCAACAACGTGGAATGATGTCTACAACAGATACAGTACAAAGATGAGGATTGAACAAGATATTATTTTATGACATAAAAAAGAAGAAAAAGTAAGCTCAAGGCGTGTAGAAAATAAAAAAAGATCTGGTAAAAATAGGTACGAGCCATATATGGGACCCGCGGGAAGAGACTCACAATCGAAGCAAGACAATCAGAGGTACGATCACAATTCGAGGAATAAGGAATCAGTCTCGACTTCAAGATTTGGGAATTATCATAACACACGCGGGTCACGAGATATTGATGGAAGTCTAAAGGCAAGGTTCGGTGGTTATAATTTCAACGTAAGCACCTCTGAACTCGTAGCTGTTTTAAGAAGCATGAAGATAAGGTACGATTGCCAAAGGAGATGAGATCGAATCCAAATAGACGAAACCCTGATCATTGGTATGAATTCCACAATGACCATGGGCATAAAATAGCAGATTGCAGATTTCTGCAGGTGAGGTTGATCATTTGTTAAAATAAGGGTATCTCATTGAGCTATTCATTGAAAAAGGTAAACAAGCATACATGAAGAACAGGCAGGAACCTCCAAAACCACCCTCGCCCAAAAAAACCGTCAATGTTATAAGTGGGGGCGAAGATATCAATGGCATCTCATATACTGCAGCTAATAAGATCTCCAAGATAACAATCACTCATGGGAAGCGGGCACGACAAGTCTTGGAGGAAGAAAGTATTACCTTTGATAACGTAGATACAGATAGCGTATTATTTCCACATAACGATGCACTAATAATATCTTTACTTGTGCATGACATTAACGTGAAATGAGTTTTGATTGATCCAGGAAGTTCTATAAACATTATTTTGATACGAGTATTGCGCGAGATGCAAGCAGAAGACAAATTGGTTTCAAAAGCGCATACTTTGTCGGAATTTGACAACTCTAGTATTGTAACGAAAGGAGAAACAATACTTACTACATTTGCAGAAGGCGTTGTTAAAGATACTAAATTTCAGGTCATAGATATGGAAATGGCTTACAACATGATTCTTGGGAGGCCATGGATCCATGACATGAATGTTGTTCCATCAACTTTACATCAAGTTATTAAATTTCCATCTCCATGGGGAGTATGCCAAATCAGAGGCGATCAACAAACATCTAGAAGCGTCAATTCCGTTGCGAATTCAACTGATAAGGGAGAAAACAAATAGCAATTACAGAATTCAGGTGGGGGTAACATTGTGTCAACCTCCACTGAACAAGGGCAAGAAGATGTGGAATTCAAGACCTGATACCTTTCAAGAACCAGAGGAAAATGAGAACATCAAAACAACAATAAAAGAGTTAGAGGTTGTAGTTTTATTATACGTTGGCCTGAGAGAAAAGTATATATAGGAGTCAATCTCAGCCCGAAGGTAAAGCGTAAGTTGATTGAATTTTTAAAAGCTAATGCATAATGCTTTGCTTGGTCCCATTCTGACATGACAGGGATACCACCGGAGGTCATGACTCATAAATTAAATGAAGATCCATTATACCCTCCAGTCAAGCAAAAGAAAAGAAAGCAAGGAACTTTCAAGAATCAGGTGATTCAAGAAAAAGTCCAAAAATTGCTAAAAATTGGTTCAATTCGTGAGGTAAAATATCCTAACTGGTTAGCTAACACTGTTGTGGTTCCTAAGAAGAACGGTAAGTGGCGAGTCTGTGTAGATTACACAGACCTTAATAAAGCCTATCCAAAAGATTCTTTTCCTTTACCGCACATAGATTAACTAATTGATACTACTACATGATATGAGCTATTAAGTTTCTTAGATGCATATTCAGGCTATAATCTGTCACGACCCAAACCGATGGGCCGCGACGGGCACCCGGTACCTTACTCAACCGAGTACCAACATAACTTATTTTTCTTAGTACATTATTATATACATATGACATGCGGCCGTAATAGGCCAATATGATTATTTATAAACTCAAGACATCGGCCGACAAGGACGTACAATCTTTCACGTACAAGACATATATCTACAAGCCTCTAAGAGTACATAAGTGTCACAAAGGTCGGGACAGAGTCCCGCCAAACCAAACAATAGATGTCTAAATCATACTAACCAAATACGTAACTCCGAAGCAAATGGAGCGCACCAACATCTTCCACTGAGCTGATAGCCTACTTGGAGGGCTCTCGACCTGTCTATTAGGACCTGTAGGCATGAAACGCAGCGTGCCCAGGCAAAAGGAATGTCAGTACAAATAATGTACTGAGTATGTAAGGCACATAAATAGATACATACAAGACATGGAAGAAATATAGAGTACATGACTCAACCTGTAAGTCTGAATAACTTTGTAAATCATAAATTACCTTTAGCGTTATGCATATGCATATGAAAGTCATGTCGTGCATAGGTACATATTTTATAACATCATAGCTTATGAGGGCATCCTATCATATCATATAGGCCACTGTGAGCAAAATCATCATTGTATACCAGCTGATCAGGTGGTGGTGTATGTATAACGCCATAACCTTTCCCATATCCTATCATATCATATAGGCCACTGTGGGCAAAATCATCATTGTATACCAGCTGATCAGGTGGTGGTGTATGTATAACGCCATAACCTTTCCCATATCCCATATACATATATATATATACACGAATATATAACGTTGTTTGAATACATACATATATATGTGTATATAACGCCATTTGAATACATACCCGTATATGCGTATGTTATGCTGTTTAAATCATATTTCAGCCACTGTGGGCAACATCATCATCATATACCAGCTGATCAGGTGGTGGTGCGTATATAACGTCGTAACCTTTTCCCATATCCCATATACATATATATACATACATACATATATACGCTTATATAACGGCGTCTGAGTCATGGGTCAATGTACATGTATAAATGCATGAAATGCATATGAAGTATAATAACAGAATCTCTCGATATGTCATAAGACCATTATATCTTTGATTAATATCGTAACATCATTTTACGTATTTTCTGAGACCCATGAACAGGCGATGGAATAATAATACATATGGAAATTCAAGAACATAGGCACTTCTAATACTTCTATGAATAGAGTCATATATGGAATTTGTGCATTTACACATTTCGTTCGTATCGTATGAGTCATGCCAAAATAAAGAAGGGATAACCTTAACATACCTGTAAGCTTCAGTACTCGTATCAACAACCTCCTCTTGACCAACATCTAAGCTCTTTTTTTTTCTCAAACACTCGCGTAATGATAATTTTCAGATTCAGTGAGTGACATCCACATAACACAACGTAAGCGGACCAAAAGAGCTATCCAATGGAACGCAAATGTAGTTCATACAAAGAAGCTTATTCGATCATGAAGAGCCTTCTTGATTCTTTGATTCATTGTAACATACTTAAAGATGTACAATTTTGTTTAAACTTCTAGCAGAAAAGTACTCCATCCCAATATTAATATTTGGTCTTTACTTGATAACCGGAAAAGAGAGCAAATTTCAGACCAGTGATTTCACATGAGTAATATTCAAATGAAAATCCATATGGATTACTTAGTGGAATCAATATGCTGGAAAATGAGGAATATTATTGTCACCTTATCAAACGTGACCATGAGTCATAGTTTTAGATTGTGGCTAGCTGCCACGTTTGAGACTATCCAACCTTATCCAATGATTTATCCACTTATTAGTTAATCGGGTAATGTTTCGTTACCCGGTAATTAATCTATTACCCGCATAATTTAAAAATTATCTCAACTTAATTAAATACTACTTTCTTTAACATACCTTGTACACCTTACTATTATGGCCATGTAGTACTTTGTATGGCATTAGTCCATAAATACCGGGTATTTTTGCTCGGGCCGTATTTTATCTCAAAATGCCAAACTTTGACAAAATTCATTTTCTTAGACTTGCTCCCCCTTTCATCTTTATGAATTTACTAATGACTTGTGAAATAGCATAATCCTTATAATCCCAAATAATCTTTTCCTTGGACTGATGCCAATTACCTTACGACAAATTTAACGTAAAATACTGCAGAGCATAACATCGTTGTAATATAATATTTCGGGACGTAATATTGACGTAATATTGCGAGGCGTAACATCATTCCCCCCTTGGAACATTCGTCCTCGAATGTTGACTGATGCTCTTATCATTTTCGTAACTTATAGCTCTTGTGAATACCTTAATACTCTTCTTGCCATTTAAGCAGTTGCTCTGTGAATAAATCCAAAGTCTAGGGTATTTCCCCCTTTAGTATTTTTGCTCATATCATGACCTGTGGTCGAAATCTTTCTAATCTTGCAACTTCCGTTACCTCCTGTCCTGCAGCCTGTATGACCCTGGCTTTGTAAGTGCACTTATGCGATTTATCTTTCCTTTTTCCTTTTATCTTTTAGTCAATCTGTAGGACTTACTTTGTATATACAAGGCTTAATAGGATATCTCTCTGGGCCTCTATAGGTATACTGAAGTCTTTTGCTTGATACTTTGTAGAACTTGTGAATATGGCCATATCTTATTTCATAAATCTGGTTAACCATTAATATGACTTTACTGCATTTATATATGTTATACTGTACCATAATTTTTGCTTCAATCTACCTTTACCGGGGTATGCCTACCAAGTTCTCAGTAACTTTTGTTGCCTACCCTTTAAGTATAAATCTTTGTCCTTCAATGCCTCTTCATGGCCTTATTTCATGTCATACTTTGTAACTTATATCTGACCATTGTTGATTCTGCTTCATGTTGATCTATAAACCTTTACTTGAAGACTTGAAACTTCTTACATAATACATTACCGCTAGGGCTTAAGTTGTATTAAGGAATATTTGAAGTAATTCCCATAATCATATTTCATAGTGTCTCAATGTGATTCATCTTATGGGGCATCTTAATTTCATGACGTCAACAAAATCTTTTTCTCCTTATCTTCTTCTATATATATTTTTTCAAACGAAGGCCCAAACTTCATCCTTTATCTGTGACAACTATACCCTCATTTTATTACTGGGTCAACATTTTATTCTTTTTAAATGCCATTCGTCTTTAACTCCTTTGAGTTCATTTAGGCTATACTAAGCTTTGTATAACACAGAGAAACCATATGCTCTTTTTCTTTTCATGGGCTTAATTCTAAGGACTTATCCATTCTCGTCACCTTTTTACTTGCCTTTCCTCATTCTTACTCATGTTTTCTTAAAGCTTTGTCGCTCTACCATACTTAAGCTTGAGACATATAAATATCCATTTATCATACTCGTGACTTTCCTTCAACTTGCTTGCACCATAGATTTCCTTATGTTATTCTGGAATGTCAAGCGATGCATCACATTGTCTCCAACTCTTCTCTACTCTCTTAAATAGATCTCTTAGCACTCAGAAACCATAGGTTGGAAGACATGCCGCTGACGATGCTACCATCATTCCCGGTTAATAGATCTCCGTGCTTTTATCCTTCTATCCGAAGTATGGACTATTCACAACTTTCTGCATATAAGTATCTCGTACGTTAATTGAACCTTACTTACTTAAAATCTCGTATCAGATCTTTTATCTCCTTCATAACCTCCCTTCCACCTAGGTGTAATTCACGTCCATAACTTGATGCTTTATTATAATATTCGCACCTCTGGTACATACACAATCTGGTGAGAGCTTCGTACTGACTTCTTATGAAGCTGGTACTTCTTCTAACTGGCTTTCTTGTAGAGCCATTATAGATTATGGTTGTTATGTTATTTCTCTTGAACATCAGATATTAAGAGTGATTCTGTCATGTTCTCCAGCACAACTTCTATAATGTTTCTAGGTGCAATAATCAGACTCCTGATTTACTTAGGTGATGTAATTCTTTAGTTTCCTCTTCCTTCTGATCAGCCTTTACGCAGGCTTAAGCTATCTTCCGATCTGTGGCTCATGGTATCAGCTATTACCTTAGCCTTTCATGGGCGTTATGGAATATCCATGATACAATCTTCTAACAATTCAATAATTTGTCTATGCCCTGGGCTTAATTCTTTCTTTCAACTTATACTAGAGTCTTCTATGCTTGTATGATTATCAACAAATATGTTGCCTGGATAATGCTCCAAAATCTTGAGTGTATCCATAACGTACTTACTCTGGATCATTGATCCATTAATTTTTTCATTCTGTCTTAGCTTTCTTTTAACATAAGCTATTACTTTTCCTGGTCTTTCTGCCCCTTATTGCGTCCATACTTAGCTTATCTTAGTGCCCGCACTTGCCAGAGTTTTCATACAGCTCATACGACCTCGAATATTACTTTTAATTCTTACTTCTCGTATCATTAGCTACGGTAGGTGCCATTTTCCTTTGGAATGCTTACAATGTTGTTGTGAGACTGTTGTTATATGACCATTTTCTCTTTAGGTCATTGTGCTTAGGTTAAATCCTTCTTCATTATTTCCTCATCTAGTCTTTAGTTGTAGTACTTAGGGAGAACCCTTGACTCTCATAAAGCTGTGAGCTTATTACGGACTTTTTTGATATCCTTACTTGCCTATAATCATTCGTAGTTGCTTACTTCCATGCCCTTGTACTTGTATGGTTGCTTCTAAACTGATATCCTGACTGCCTTCCCAGTGGCACAATCTTTTATCCTCGTAACACTCATACGGTACCTTTAACTATCCGGAATCTTGTTTGAATATATCTCAAGTATTATAATGATACTTTTTGAGGCTGAATTCTCCATGTTGGGTTTTATCATGTTTATCTTACACAATCTGATGACTTGTCTGTAACTTCCTATTTAGCCATTCGTGGGATCTTCCGAACCAATTGCTAACTAATCGTTGGCCTATTCTCTTATCTATATTCCTCGTACTCTTTCTTGGGTTATTTCCTTTGTCTTAACTTACGTTTTGCACTGGCTCCTTATTTATCAAAAACATCTCGGGCATGAACCCTTACTTCTTCTCCTTGACGTCGTGTTTGCATAATGTTCTGGAATCGTAGAATATCTGTAGCATTTGGATAAGTGCAATCTTAGCCCTTTCTTATTTTTATCGTATTAATTCTTCCTTTTATCATTCCATAACCCCCCCTTTAGGGGAGTACTAAGTTGTGGAGCTACGACGACCTACCTATAGATGTTTCACCTTTTTATCTTTGGCATCCTTTCACATCATCGATGACTCTTACTTGCCTTGCGGTAATCCTTCCGTACCAAGGATAGCAAAAATACCTTACTCACGAGGGTGAAATTTAGTATAACTCGCACATACAGTCCCTTAAGCTGAACTTTGCTCCCACTGCTTGCTGTAGGGAAGCGTCTTCCTGAATGACCATTCTCTGAATTTCTCATGAATCTTCTTTTGTCGTCCATTCTATTATTAGCGGAACAAAATCTGAAGTTCTTATGATGGCGACTATCATTAGTCAGTCAGTCCCTAATTCATGTTTAGTTTATCTTGTTCACCAATCCATACTGGTTCTATTACTCTGGGGTCTAACTTTTCCTCTTGGTAATCACGCTAGAGTTACGAATTTATTTCTTGAAATAAGGACATGATTGTATGACGTATAATATTTTGTTGTCCTAAGGCCTGCCATTTCTCGTTATTTCCTTCACTTGACTATAGATTTTGTAATAAGAAAAATACGTTACGTTGGTACTCAGTTGAGTAAGGTACCGGGTGCCCGTCGCGGCCCATCGATTTGGATCGTGACATAATCAAATCAAAATGGATCCAGAAGATGAGGAAAAAACTTCTTTCATAACAGATAAGGGGACTTACTGTTATAAGGTAATGCCCTTTAGTCTTAAGAATGCAGGTGCAATGTATTAGAGGTTAGTTACCCAAATATTTCAAGAGCATTTAGGTAAGACCATGGAGGTATATATAGATGATATACTAGTTAAGACTCGGCATTCGGAAGATCATATATCACATTTATCTGACACTTTTAAAATTTTACGAAAATATAATATGAAGTTAAACCCCGAAAAATGTGCATTTGGTGTGGCATCAGGTAAGTTTTTAGGTTTTATTGTTTCTCACCGTGGTATTGAACACAGATTAAGACCATTGAAGAGATCCCTGATATACTTTAAACAAGATAGAAGTGCAAAGATTGACAGGAAGGATCGCAGCTTTGGGAAGATTCATTTCTAAATCATCAGAAAAATATTTTAAATTCTTCTCGGCCCTTAGGAAGTAGTATCATTTTTAGTGGAATGAGGAATGTCAACAGGAACTTAGGAATTTGAAAACATACTTATCAAATCCACCTTTGCTAGCAAAACCAAAGGCTAGGGAGAAACTTTTTATTTACCTTGATGTTTCAGAAGTTGCGGTAAACGCTGTTTTGGTTCGAGAAGAACAAGGTAAACAATAACCTATCTATTATGTTAGTAAATATTTGTTAGATGCAGAGACACGGTATTCACAATTAGAAAAACTAGCACTTGCTTTAATCATGGCATCTCGGAAGTTAAGACCGTATTTTCAATGTCATCCCATTGTTGTAGTGACTGCATACCCCTTATGCAATATATTGCATAAGCATGAATTATTGCATAGATTGGCTAAATGGGCCATAGGACTAAGTGAATATGAAATCACGTACCTACCTAGAACAACAATAAAATCCCAAGTATTAGCCGATTTCGTGGCTGATTTTAGCCAAGGGATGCAATTAGAAGCAAAAAAAAGAAGTACAGATACTTAATAGGGCTAATCCATGTAAGTGGACTTTATTCACTGGTGGCTCATCTAACGTAAAAGGTGCAGATTTAAAAATTGTCTTAGTACCACCTACCGGTGAAACTATTAGGCAAGCTATTAAATGTCACTCCATAACTAATAATGAAGCGGAGTATGAAGCTGTGATTGCAGGTCTAGAATTGGCACGAGAACTGGGTATAAATCAAATAGTGATTCACAACTCGTGGTTAATCAAATGCTGGGGACTTACACGGCCAGAGAAACAAGGATGCAACAGTACTTGGAAAAGGTACGGTAACTAATAAAGCAATTCCAAACTTGGAAGGTCATACAAATACCAAGGGATGAAAATGTTGAAGTAGATGCCTTGGCTAACCTTGCATCCGCAGCAGATGTAGCAAATGATGCAAACGCCTCGGTTATACATTTATTTCACTCAGTTCTCGAACCTGAAAAGAACGAGGTAAATTTTAATAATTTTACTTGGGATTGGAGGAACGAAATTGTTGCTTTTTTACAGCATGGCACCGTCCTTGATGATAAGAAGAAAGCCTATGTGATGCGAAAGAAGGCTGCTCGGTATTGTTTAAAGCAAGGTAATTTATATCGAAAATGTTCGGTGGTCCCTTAGCAAGATGCCTCGGACCTTTACAAACGGAGTATATAATAAGAGAAATACATGAGGGACATTGTGGGAATCATGCAGGAGGAAGATTACTGGTGAGAACCTTGATTAGAGCAGGGTACTACTGGCCCAAAATGAAAGAAAAAGCGGAGAGTTTCGTGGCTAAATGTGATAAATGCCAGAGTTACGGTAACAATATGCACAAACCATCAGAATTATTGCATCTAATCATTGCACCGTGGCTATTTATTAAATGTAGGATGGATATAGTAGGACTGTTACCTCAAGCGAACGGACAGGTAAAGTTTCTGCTCGTACTTACTGATTATTTCACTAAATGGGTGGAGGCAGGAGCATTTAAACAGGTGCGAGAAAAGGAGGTTAAGGATTTAATTTGGCTAAATATCATCTGCCAATTTGGAGTACCAAAAGAAATCATATGTGACAATGGCCCTCAATTTATCGGAGCTCAAGTCAAAGAGTTTTTGACAATGGCCCTCAATTTATCGGAGCTCAAGTCAAAGAGTTTTTTGACAGTTGGTAAATTAAAAGGATTACATCTACACCATATCATCCAGTGGGAAATGGGCAAGCAGAATCAACAAACAAAGTCATAATCAGCAATTTAAAGAAACTATTAGAGGAGTCAAAGGGTAACTGGTGTGAAGTGTTACCCGGAGTTTTATGGGAATATCACAAAACAACAAAAATGAGCACAGGAGAAACAACCTTCTATTTGGTTTATGGAGATGAGGCATTATTCCCAGTTGAAATAGGAGAACCAAGCGCAAGATTCTCACAAGTAACACAAGAGTCTAATGATGAAGAGTTGCGGGTCAATTTGGATTTATTGGAAGGCAGGTGAGAAGCCGCGTTAATAAGAATAGCAGCACAAAAACAAGTGATCGAACGATATTACAACAGGAAAGCTCACCTAAGATACTTCAAAATTGGGGATTTCGTGCTTAAAAAGGCTTTTCAATCTACAAAGGCAGCCAACGCAAGTAAATTAAGCCCAACCTGGGAAGGACCCTACAGAGTCCAAGATATTGCAGGAAAAGGAGCATATGAATTGGAAACAATGGACGAGAAAGTGCTTCCTTCACATTGGAATGTTGTTCATTTGAAGAGATACTACTTCTAAGGAAAAACCCATGGCCAGGTATCACCATGTTAAATTTTATTTTTTGAATTGTTAAAATTTTACTAACAATTTTAGATGATAGGCAAAACGCTAACCCATACTAAATGATGAGTCACGACCTATAAGGCAAAATGGAATAAAATAAAATTCCTGGCCCATGGTTTTAATTATTGTGATAGAAATATAAACGGGTTAAGCAGTCTTCATCTATAATCGCATATCCGAGTCCTGTATGTAGTTCCTTTTCAGGAAAAGGACCAAGTGAAAGAGACTATCAAGTGCTCGAGGCTTCATACTTCAACACTCAAATACTTGGGGGACTACATAGTATACACAGTCACGTGTATAAAAAGGCAAAGAAGATTGAGGAAAACTCAAGCCTAGAAGAGTCAAGTGCGGAGTGAAAGTTACGAAGTCATGGCATCCATCATAGTATTCTTTTCCATGAGAACAATGGAGTCATCTCTCAAACCCTTCCTAATGTTTTGAAGCTAAGGGGATCCAATATACCTCAAAACGTTTAGGGTAAAGACTATGTACTAAAATGGGTTACAAGGAAAACCCTGTATCTATTGTTCTTCTTTTGTAAAAATCTATTACAAGAGAAATAGTTACGAAAAAATTATAGATGTAATTCAAATACATGTAAAGTATTATTCAAAACTTGTCAAGGTTCAGAAATAAAAACTTGTCAAATTTATTTCAAAGAAACATATGTGTTCCTATTTCTTTTATCGTATGATAATACCATTATGAAGTTAAGACGTCTTCTTATCAAAATATAAAAGGGCCCGCTTTTATAAAACTCATGTTAACTAGTCACGAGATTAACCGAAACATTTTCAAAGAAAAAAAATGCAAACTATTCTTTAAGTCTTTGAAAATAAAAGGAAAGAACAGAACAGACGGAAGTTTGATGATAATAAGAACTTCTTAATATTTAAAACTAGAGACTAAGTATAAACTTAGTCATCAAACTATTTATAATACCCCATGACAAGACTTGGGGACTTGTACTTCTAAAATCAAGCCTCAAGTGATAAACAAGGGTTTGATTACAAAAAAAAAACTTTCAAGAGAATCCCAAAACTTTAAATAAAGTTTTCCAAACAGGTACCTGAAAAAAGTGAATTTAAAGCAAATGTAAATCTTTTCACTAAGAAGAAAGAACTGAGGAAGGATCATCAGTGGGTTCAACCGAAACATCATCGTCAACGAAAGCGGGTTGATCTTCAATCGCAGTAATTAGAGCATCAACAGATGAGGTCTCAACCTGGCTTACAACAAGGGGCATGGTTGAGCTTGAAGAAGGTGTGTCATCCAATGCTATTTCAACGTTCATGGGGACTTTAACTGCGAGAGTTTCAATCACGGGAGCTTCATTTACGGGAGCTTCAATTTCGAGAGCTTCAGATTTAGGAACTACAATCGCGGGTGAAGGGAAGTCCAGTGGTTGTTGAGCTTTTTCAATGGCCTCCATAACTTTAGCTAACTCTGACTCCAGATTGAAGTTTTCTTGGCTAGCTTCGATCAAAGCATCATGACGAGAGTTCAGAAAAGCCCAGCTCTATCAACTGCAACCTTATCTTCAAGTAGCTCATAATCTCTTTCCCAAGAAGAAATTTCATTCTTGAGTCCTTAATTTTCATCCAAGGCTAAGTTCTAAGAGGCTTGAAGAGAGGCATGAGATTTTTCTAAGGCATGCACCTTGCCATCAGAAGTTCGCAGATCTTCTTGTGTCTGAGTCAAACTCTGCATCAGGTCTTCAGCATAAACTTCTTTTTGACTTAAAAGAGCTTTTAACTCTCTATTCTCTTCACTTTCCTTAAATAATTGCTCTGAGAAAGAAGACTCGAGACGCTCTCTTTCACTCTCAGCCTGACTTGAAGAAGCCCTGGCAACTGCAAGCTCTGAGGATAGTGCTCTTACCTGCTGTTCCAGGTTATTCTTGTTTTCTTGAAAACCTTCTATGGTAATTTTTGCACTATCAAATTGATCCTTCCAATTAGCTTCTTCCAACTGAAAGTCACGAGTTACCCTCTCTGAATCAAGAACAGCCTTTTCAGAGTCATGTGCCACCTTCTCTAATAGAGAAACTCTACTCATCAGCTCTGTACCAATGAGATTGGCCTGAAAATGATAAGGGAGGAATATAAGAATTCTAAAAAAAAATTCTTGCAAAGTAAAGGAAGAAGGAAAATATCTTCAAGGTAGCATGAACTATGTCATTCATCAAAGTCAGACAGCTATGGCTATTCATTTTTTCTTTCTCAATTGGGCCAATTAAGGGCTCAAGCCAAGTATCCGCCTGACCAGATTTCCTCAAAAGGCTGTTGTTAGCAGGAACTTCGATAGTCATGCTCCTCATAGCAACACTTCTACTCGTAGAACCTACTCCTGTATGATGGGTAGTAGAAGGAGGAACTGCCAAAGAAGGAGCGATAGAAGAAGTAAAAATAGTAGAAAGAGGTATAAAGGTAGATGGAGCACGTAAGGAAGGGATCAAAAGCACGGCAGAAAAAGGAAAAAAAGGAATTGAAGATATGGGAGTTGAAGACAGGGGAGGTTTATCTAAAATAGGCCCTAACTTACCACTCTCGAAACCACTAATGAAAAGCTCATTAATAGAGTCACGAGTGTCACGAAGGGTGATAACGTCATCATCGGAGATGAGATGAACATTCTTGGTAAGGAGAAAGATGATGAGAAACTTCAGCTTCATCAGAGACGGTACGTCTCCTAACTCTTGGCCTAGTCATCAAGGAACCACCTTTATCTTCTTCCTCGGAGTCATCCTCTTCAATGGTTTTTCTTTTCAAGAGTATATCCAGAGCCCTTTCTAAAGAAATTTGAGTTCCTGAAGAGGAACGAGAGGCTGCAACTGCTTCAGCAGTAACACCTCGAATGGCAAATCCTGACAAAGAAAAGGATGAAAGTTAAAGCAATAAAGGAAAAAGTTTTTACATACGAGAAAGATAAAAACTCTTACTGTGAGTTTTTACTTTCCAACCGTAACGATTGGAAATATATTCCAAGACCTAGCCTCCATAGGCGCGATCTTCTACAATTTATCTACCCAACCACGGAAATTGGGAACGTTCTCCACAACTCCTATGGTTGCTAAAAAAAAGGAGAGCAAAGTTAAAGAAATTGATCAACTCGAAAGAAAAAGGTACGAGAAGGGTGAAAGACTTACGTGCAGAGTTTTACTTTTCAGGAAAGGGAACATTTTGTTCACCCACTAAAATAAATGTGGGGGCAACAGCAAACGGGGCATACCAGCCACGATCTTTATCATCTTCTGGGCTCACCAAAACCCTCTTACTCCTAGCCACTAAGGTAAAAATGCCATTGCGAAAAAGTCTAGTAGAGTAGAGATGAATTAGGTGAGGGAAGGTGAAATTAACATCCGCCAAATTGCTAGATGTCTTAAACAAGCAACAACCCTCCATACCAGCGGGCGAATCTGTGCTAAACAAACTTTGAAGAAATGACAGAAATCTAGAATCACTGGATCAATAACTAGTTTAAAACCAAGAGTAAAAGGGTATATGTAAACAAAAGAAAGTCCAGTCATATAGGAAGTAATTCTTTGATTTGGATTGGGGATTACAATGGGAAAATCGTTACTCCATTGGCAATCTTTGCAGACTATGGAAGCTAAAACCTCTATAATCAAAGTGGGGTAAGCAGCGGCACGATCTAGACCAGAAAATTGGCTTTGAAGTGATTGTCTATCATGGTGAAAATATAAATCATTAGGAACTATTTCTTCTACCAAAGGCTCCTGTAATGGTTCAGAGGCTTCCTTGCCCTTAGAAGATGATTTTTGGGTAAAAGAACCTCTAGTTCTAGAAGAAGAACTAGGGTTAGGAGAAGGCATGGCACAACCGCCACTACGAGAGGATCCTAAGCTACGAAGTTTGCCACCCCTTCTATGTCTAACAGGGGCATTGGGAAAATTATCTAAAATAGGGACTCTCCTAGGGTTAGGGTTCGAAGAAGACATGATAAGGAAGAAGAAGAAGTGAACAGAGATTTGCACAGTTCAAGTATTCGAAAGAGTTTTATGTGGTAAAACGTAAAAGGTAAAATTATATTTATGCTGATGGGCAACCGTCAAAAGTAAAAATGCAGTAATGGAAGGGTCACAATAATGGTAACTGTTACTTCGTGAATAGTGGAGCGATAAAAAAGACCTTGAAAAGGGGTGCAAACTGCAGAATTGATAAGGAGTTGACACGTGTGAAGAGCATTAAATAGAAGTGAAATTTGAAGTGTTGATCTTGTCATGACATTAATGATGACAAAAATTCTCCTTTAATAAAATTCACTTTCCAAATATTCAACTGACAAATAAATGAAAAGTGGACGAACTATTTGTGTTGGAAAAAAATTTAATTTGCATATTGGAGATGACGTGTCATGACACGTAGACTAGTCAAACAGTCAAAGAATTAAGGTTAGTTAAGAGGTACGAGCAACAACAGGTATGGGCAAGTTAAATAGAAGAGGCACGAGCAGTCGTACAAGACATTTAACGCCCGTACCTATTCAAGATATTTAAAGCTGAAAGATCATGAAGAATCAAAGGAATGAAGCTGACAACAAATAAGAGTCCCGATACAATATTTAATAAATATTAAATACTAGAGACGTTAGAGAATATGTATTTAATGTGTATGATTGTGTAACGTAGCATTTAAAGTCATTAATTGCCCGTAATAGCCTTATAATGACAAAGGTAAGGCTTATATCCCCAAAATAGCTTAAAATGGAAAGGAACAAACAATTGTAAGGACACGAAACACTATTGAAATATACCTTGTTTTACTTGCTTTCTGATCATATCATTCACAAATTTCTTTTTTTATATACTTTTCCGATTATCAGTAACCCGTATTCTTCTAAATTCTAGCTTTGACTAAAAATCTAATTTTTGGTTAAACAAGAACCGGATCAAGAACTTAAATTTAATGAGTTTAGCTTTTAATTAAGATTTTAGTATTAAACTCATTCTACTATTAATATTATGAGTTCAAATCTAATATTTATTGAGAGTTTAGTAGGTTTTTATATATAAATTTGCACTCTATATTAAAAATTATGAAATTAGTTGAAACTGTAACCGAAAGGCTACATCGTAGTACTTCATAATCAAACGGTATATTCATGACAATTTTGTATCAACTGTTTACTCCTCCATCCAGTCTTATCTGTTACTTTCACTATTTTTGGGTTAAAATATAGTATTATCTTTGACCAGAAAACAATAAAATGTCGTAAAAAACGGTATATACTATAAAAGGATCAACTCCTCACATGAATATAATTCAAGTATTTGTTGACATCGAAGAGCGAAAATGTCCTGTGCTTAAAGTTTGAGGGTTATTCTAATGATTAACCTATACCATAATTTTTTGCATCAGTAAGCAGTTTATCTATGAAACCAATAACAAGAAGAAATTATTGATTCATAACTGCTATTTTACTACCATGATTTCTCTATGAAAAACGCGAAAAATACAAAGAAAATGGTGATATTAATCGCAGAATCCTAATTAAAGCAAACTTTTCCTACACATACATTTAGCTCGTTAGTTTTTCTAAAGGGAAAATTTCACATTAGAACAATTGGGCTCCATACTTTTCAATTTTATAACCCATATTTCAATTTACAACCAACTAGCCCATAAATAATAGGTTAAGATTCAACATCTAACTTCATTAGGTTCTCAAAATTACTATTTAAGTTTTAAAAAAGATTCATCAAGCTTTTAAATTAGTTTTCGAATCAGTAAGTGTCACTCAAATATTAATTCAACAAACCAAATTCATCTGGATGGTCAAAATTAAATTTTTAACAAGCTTAAATATATGGGTTTGAATTCCGAATTCTATTTTGTGAGAAATATAGAGCGGGCGTTACTTACACTTGTTAGAAATAGTATAAGGAAATTATATATAAAATTTGAAGTCATTTAATGGAGCTTTGGACTGGTTTTGAACAAGAATTGCAACTGAAAATCATGGAAGAAGCTCTTCTACGGATGCTTGTATAAAGGTGTATAAAAATGTATAATAGTGTATAAGGTGTGTTTCTACACTCATATACAATATTATACAAGATTATACATAATTATACAAAAAACTGACTTCGTCTTCTTCCTTACGTCTTTTCTGAAATTTAACTCAAATCTTGCTCAAATCTACTCCAAATCACTTCAAATTTAAATTTTGAACTCCTTTTGATATTTTCAATCAATTGGAACAATATCCAATGCAAACAACGAACAAATTCAAAAATCCATATTCAAAAGCAAAGCTTTGAATGGTCTTCAATGGTGGACTTCTATTCTTCAATTTTCTTTCATTGCAAGCAGGTGACACACGAGGAGAAGCAGAAAATACATGGCCCTTTGAAGTATATGTAAAAGATGTGAGAAGAAGAGAGAGTGAAAGCAATAGTTGTGAGAACAAAGAATTAACTCCATAGCTTTTAGAAACAATGGTTGTAAAAATACATATTTTGAATTTGCAAGTGCTTTTAAAATATGTACAATGTGGGTTAGGTGGGGTAAAACTTAAAAACATGAGCCTTTTTTTTTATGGTGTGAAATCATGTGTATTTTCTTGTAATTCTTTCTTTTCTTAAATAGTTAGGTCTACTTCTGATAAATCAAAAATTCTCTAAAAGTTAAAATATTTTTTAAGAAACGTGATTCGTATTTTCTATTTGGTATGTGGATGAACCGTGAACGAACGGGTCATAGGTTTCTGGAAGAACTAAATTCCTACTAATTTGATTCTTTATTAATAGCCCGTTTGGCCAAAAGTACTTTTAGTTAAAAATAATTTGTGTTTGGTTAATTAATTTAAAAAATATTTTTAAACAACAATTAGTGTTTGACCAAGTTTTTAAAAAGTGCTTCTAAGTTATTTTTCTCAAAATTGCTTTTCAAAAAGTGTTTCTAGGAAAAAAAACTACTTTTTTGCTTCTCCAAATTGTTATACTCAAAAGCATTTTTTTTTTCTCCTAAAAGCTTGGCCAAACACTTCGGCCCCTTTTGGCCATAAGTTTTGCCAAAATAAATTTGAGATTTATTTTCAAAACTCATGTTTGACCATAAATTTTGCCCATATTTTAGCCAAATCCCAAAATCAACTATTGAGCTGATTTTGGGCCAAAATCCCAAAACTTGGGAATTATATATATGTTTTTCCAAAATAAAGTTGGAAAATATATTTTGAAAATGTATGTCCAAATATGTTTTCATCTTCTAACCAAACTTCATCCAAATTAGATTTTTCAAAATAAATTCGGGATCTATGGCCAAACGCTAGCTTCAACTTTGAAAAAAGTATTTTTTAGCTTAGAGAAGCTTGCCAAACATGCTATTGTATTGGGAAAAAACTGAATTTATATTAAAGATGACGTGGCATGACACATGGATTGGTCAAAAGGTCAACAGGTAATAATTAATTGAGAGACACGAGAAGAAGAACTCAAAATAGGCACGGGGTGCAATTTAGATACGTATCTCGTACCTAAATGAAGCATTTAGGTCTAGGAATTCTTAAGGATTCAAAAGACAAGAATCTGGTGACGGAAGATACGGGAAGAGGAAGTTAAACAGGCATGAGAAACAGTTTAGACATGAGTCCCGTACCAATTCGAGTCATTTAAAGCCAATGGATCGAAAGGCATTGAAGACATGGATTTGAAGATAAAAAGGAGTCCAAATTCAGTATTAAATACCTAATACGTTGGAAAATTGGTATTTAATAGGAATGATTGTGTAACGGCTTATTTAATGTC
>MU695479.1:0-78051 GCA_026770625.1 Nicotiana glauca
CTTTCCCTCCGGACCTCCGAATTCACTCCCGTTTTCACTCCTAAGTCACAAATCATCCCCCGAAACTAGTCGAGCAATCAAAAATCCGTTCCGAGCCCTCTAACTCATAAGTCAACATCGGATTGACTTTTCCAAGTTAAGCTTTTTTTAAAGAGACTATTTGTCTCATTTCTATCCAATTTCCACCCAAACCACTTCAAACTCACCAAACACGCATATTAACATACAGGGAAACATATAACGGGGATAACGGGGCTGAAATACAATAAATGACGGGTCAGGTTATTACAGAAGTATAACTTTAGCATCGACACATCAGGTATTATATAAACAATCGGAAGGATCAAAGATACTAGGTACCCCAGACCCATTCAGACCGATCCTTCCCAAAGATACCCAAATTTGATGTGCAAGTATCAGAGCACACATGGTTACAAAATTCAGTACTGTAGGGAACTGGGGAAGAGGTAGCCTGTCTATTCAATGAGGGTCATCTTTGAGAGTTACTCATTGATCGAGCTAAGAACCATTTCAGAGAAAGGGACGCCAACTTGAAAAGTAAACACGAGGAACCCCAGCATGTCATTCATATGATCGTCGGTGGGGTTGATGTTCCACAGGGACCCATATTCAAACGCACTAAGGTGTAATCACTAGGGAAAATGAACTCGAGATTATGTTCGCGAAAGTTCCTTATCATTTAATGACGAAGAAGCAGAAGGCAATTTGTCAGCCACATAACGATGCTCTAATAATTTCTATCTTATTAAATAAGTTCAAGTTAAGCGTGTTTAATGGATCCAGGTAGCTCATTGAATATCATCCAATCGAGGGTCGTGGAGCAACTCGGCCTACAAGATCAAATTATGCCTGCAACTCGGGCCTTAAACGACTTCAAAATAGCCAGTGAAACAACTAAAATGGGAAATTATTTTACCGGTAAACGTGGTTGGATCTATTTAAGATACCAAATTCCACGTGATCGAGGGCGACATGAGGTATAATGCCCTATTCGGAAGGCATTGCATCCACAACATGAGGGCAGTCCCCTCGACTCTCAACCAAATAATGAAATTTCTGACGACATACAGTGTAAAAATAGTATATAGGGAGCAACATACCGCAAAGGAAGTGTTTGCGGTTGATGAGGTAACATCAATATCAACACTATCAACTTCAGAAAGGTCGAGCATCAAAGGTAAACAGAAAGCCAAATAGCAATCGCAGCCACCAGACTCAACCGAATCGGGATAACAGGAGATAGAAGAAGAATAAGAGGATTTTCTAACCGCTCGAACCTTTATTGTTCCCGAAGACTCCGACGCCACCAAATCAACGGTCGAAGAGATGGAACATATTATATTAATTGAGTACATGCCCGAGTTAAAGGTATACCCGAGAATGGGGTTAACCCCCAAACTCAGGAAAAAGTTTATTCAATTTCTTATTGATAACATGGATTGTTTTACCTGGTCCCATTTAGGCATGACAGGGATATCACCGGAGATAATAATGCATCGGCTAAGCCTTGACCCCAGGTTCAAACTAGTGAAGCAAAAGAGAAGACCCCGGTCCGAGGTAAAGCACACATTCATAAAGGACGAGGTAACCAAACTTCTCAAAATAGGGTCCATTTGGGAAGTAAAATATCCCGAATGGATAGCCAATGTAGTCGTAGTCCCTAAAAAGGGGAACAAAATTAGAATATGTGTAGGATATAAGGATTTAAACAAGGCATGCCCCAAAGATTCTTTTCCACTGCCTAACACCGATCGCTTGATCGACGCCACAGTTGGCCATGAGATCCTTACCTTTCTCGATGCCTATTCCAGGTATAACCAAATTCAAATGAGCCCGGAAGACCAGGAAAAGACTTCATTTATTATCAAGTATTGAACATATTGCTATAACATAATGCCCTTCGGGCTAAAAAAATGCTGGAGCTATTTATCAATGCCTAGTAAGTAAAATGTTCGAAGAACAAATAGGTAAGTCAATGGAAGTTTATATCGATGACATTCTACTTAAGTCCCTACGTGTAGAGGAACATTTGGCTCATTTGTAGGAAACGTTCGAGATTTTGAGGAGATATAACATGAAGCTCAACCCCGAGAAATGTGCTTTCGGGGTCGGTTAGAGCAAATTCCTAGGCTTTATGGTGTCATATTGGGGAATCGAGATCAATCCCGATAAAGTCAAGGTCATCAAAGACATCACCATCATGGAAAATGTAAAGTTCGTGTAGAGGCTAACTGAACAGATAGTTGCTTTAGGCCGATTCATCTCAAGGTCGTCGGATTGAAGCCACATATTTTTCTCTTTGCTAAAAAAGAAGAACAATTTTACTTGGATCCCTGAGTGGCAACAAGCATTAGAGGAATTGAAGCGATGCCTATCGAGCCCACCACTGCTTCACACTCCAAAGGCAGATGAGAAACTCTACGTGTACTTGGTAGTATCAGAAATAGCGGTAAGTAGTGTCCTAGTTCGGGAAGAGCAATGTACGCAATTTACCATTTATTATGCAAGTCGAACCTTAAGAGAAACATAAACTAGGTATTCACACTTAGAGAAATTGGAACTTGCACTGATAAGCACTTCTAGAAAGTTAAAACCATACTTTTAATGTCATCCCGTATGTTTATTAACCACGTACCCACTTCGTAATATTTTACACAAGCCCGAACTATTAGGCTGATTGGCCAAATAGATCGTCGAACTCAGTAGGTACGATATCGAGTATCAACCTCGAACGACCATCAGGTCCCAAATTTTAGTGGACTTTGTGGCCAATTTCATGCCAACCCTCGTACCTGAATTTGAAAAAAAACTTTGTTAAAATAAGGCACATCATCGGGGGTGTGGACCTTTTTCACAGACGGGACTTCAAAAGTGAAGGGGTTTGGGTTAGGCATCGTTCTGAAGCCGCCCACGGGTAACACTATTAGGCAGTCTATCAAAACTTCTATGTTGACTAACAATGAGGCCGAGTACGAGGCCATGATTGCAGGTCTCGAGCTAGCTAAAAGCTTGGGAGCGGAAGTGATTGAAGCCAAGTGTGCCTCTTTACTAGTGGTGAACCAAGTAAACAAAACCTTTGAAGTTCGAGAGGATAGAATGCAAAGGTATTTGGACAAGCTGCGGGTAACTTTGAACTGTTTCATGGAATGGACTTTACAACATGTACCTCGAGAACAAAATAGTGAGGCCGATGCACTTGCAAATCTAGGGTCGTCGGTTGAGGAAGATCAGGTCAGCTCGGGTACTATCGTTTAACTCTCAAGATTGATGATCGAAGAAGGCCATGCCGAGATAAACTCTACAAGCTTGACTTGGGATTGGAAGAATAAATATATTGAATATTTGAAGAACGAAAAGCTCCCATCGGACCCTAAAGAGTCGAGGGCCTTACGAACCAAAGATGCTCGATTCATGTTGGATGAAGATGGAACATTATACATAAGGACATTTGATGGACCATTGGCAGTATGTTTAGGACCAGGAGATATAGATTATGTTTTATCAGAGATCCATGAAGGCACTTGTAGAAACCACTCCGGAGCCGAGTCGTTGATTCAAAAAATCATTAGAGTAGGATACTACTGGGATAGCATGTAAAAAGACACTAAAGAGTTTGTTCGAAAATGTGATAAATGTTCGAGGTTTGCACCGATGATCCATCAACCCGGAGAACAACTTCATTCAGTCCTATCCCCATGGAAATTCATGAAATGAGGGATGGATATCATCGGCCCTCCGCCAACGGCCCTAGGTAAAGCTAAGTTCATTCTATTTATGACTGACTTTTTCTCTAATGGGTTGAAGCACAGGAATTCGAGAAAGTAAGAGAGAAAAAGGTTATAGACTTCATCTGGGATCACATCGTATGTCAATTTGGAATACCCGTCAAAATAGTGTGTGAGAATGGAAAACAATTTTTCGGCAACAAGGTAACGAAATTTCTCGAGGAGCACAAAATAAAAAGGATATTATCAACACCATACCATCCTAGTGGGAATGGACAAGCCGAATCGACAAACAAGACTATCATTCAAAACTTAAAGAAAATGTTGAACGACGCTAAGGGGAAGTGGAGAGAAATGTTACCTGAAGGCCTTTGGGCATATCGAACAACATCGAAGTCTGGTATGGGGGCAACCCAATTCTCCTTAATGTACGGCTCCAAGGTCTTGATTCCGGTCGAAGCCGGGGAAACTAGCGTAAGATTTTGACATATGTTGGAAGAATCAATTCATGAGGCTGTGAATACTAGCCTTGAGCTATTGTATAAAAATCGAGAAGCTACGCTCGTTCGGATGGCTGCGCAAAAGCAAAGAATCGAGAGATATTATAATAGAAGAACCAACCTTTGCCACTTTGGAATCGGGGACTTAGTCCAAGGAAAGTCACCCTCAACACTCGAAGACCCAAACTAAGAAAAACTAGGCCCAAATTGGGAAGGACCGTATCGGGTCCTCCATATCATCGGATAGGGGTCTTACAAACTTGTCACAATGGAGGGTGAGCAATTTCCCAACAATTGGAATATATCACTCCTCAAATGGTACTATTGCTAAGGTCTGACTTTCCCCCCTTTTCACTTGTATTTGATACTAACTCATTTTAGGTGTTCGATTGAGGATGTCGAGAAACTTTTCAACACGAGGACCTTAGGTTTTAAAGCACGCGATGCACTTTTTTCCCCTTAGATTAGTTTTTATCCCAAATGGGGTTTTCTGGCAAGGTTTTTAACGAGGTAACAATCATGTGCTACCTGAGGAAAATTCAACAGTATCCAAGGCTTCTTTTCAATCAACCTCAAATACTGGAGGGCATCACCCTCGGAGGTTATATTTTCGAAGAAAATACTCATGTAAAAGGGTCGCGATAGGGAAACTTTGTAATGGTCCAAATGGTCGAATGAACCATGTCCATATAGATTAGTCAAGCCCCGATGGAAAAACATGTATGCATGTATAAATAATTTTAATAAGCATTCTTTCTATATCAAACATTTTGTGTTTCAAAGAAAAATTTATACTATACGAGCTCCATGCCTATGATTTTGTGAGCAATGAATCAAGGGCCAAGTACAGATATGCCTCAAATACTCGGGGACTGTCATCGACTTATTTGAGTTGTCTCAAGTCGAATTTATAAGACCTCAAAGAGGAACCCCTCGATCTTTAGGCCAAGGCCATCATTCTCGGGGACTAACACTTTGAAAGCCCCAAAAGGCATACCCAAAGGCTACAACCAAATTAATGCGGCTCGAAGACGTCCGAATCCCGCAATCACAATAGGCCTTCAAATTCATTGAAAAATAGGTTAAAAAAGGCTATGTCAAATAATCAAAAGGGCTTCGATAAAGTCAGCCCTCGAAAAACCTTAAGAGGTATCAAACTAACTTAACACAAATGTGCTAAGGCACAAAAAACAAATGGGTTTTAATCGACATCTTACCCTAAAAAAACCCAATGAGTAAAAAATACATGCTAAGGCATGAAGAAAATTTTACAAAGTATTTTTAGCTGAAATAGGGGAATAATAGCCATCTTTTAGAGGCCATATTAGCCCGATCTTAAAGGCCCAAGGGCCAATATACTTAGAGTTTGAGATATTGTTCTCACTCCATACGAACTTGAGGGTTCGACTATACTGAGCCCAAATAAAGAATAACTTGGATGTGGCTCGGGGACTCACCATTATCCAACACAAACCCAAAAAGGTCCATGCCTTGAGTTCGAACCTTGTTCAAACTCAACCATGGTGACATCTAGGAAATAGCCCAACAAAGTCTCGTGCTCATCATTCAAAGCATAAGGTTGTATTGAAAATTTTACAAAGAAAAAAACAAGTTTGTAAAATTGAAGAGGAATTCAAGAGAAAAGGCACTCAAGAGAAATTTTCTTTTATATATTGATGAAAAAGGATATGTACAAGAGACCGACAGAGGTCTTACAAAAACAAAACAAAAAAGGGAAAAGTAAAAAAATGCTAACTATGACCGCAGTTGGTTTCTTCCTCTTGGGTAGCCTCTCCTTCGGGCCCCTCGTCGTTATCGGATTCGCCTTGGCTGCTTCATCATCATCATCGTCGCCATAGGATGATACAAGAAACCAGGCATCTACTTCAAGCGCTCTAGCTTGAGTTATCTCTTCGGAGAGGCAAAACCTCGAGCATGGATTTCCTCGTGGGTCTCTCTCCAGGATTGGCACTTCGCCAAGTCATTTCTCCGTCTCTCTTGAGCGGAAGCCTCCGTTAGCTGTATATGAGCAGCCTCAACATTGGCCAAATATACGGCTAAGGATTATCTGCCGCGATCTTCGTCTCCCCGACCTCTACCTTGGCCTAAGCAAGCTTAAATTTGAGCTCCTCGATCCTCTTGGCCTGGGATGAACCTTTCTCTTTAGTGCCCCAAAGTTAGACCTCGGCCAATGACATTTTGGAAAAAGCAGACTCTTTTTCCCCAGCAAGACGGTACATATTCTCCTTCCACCGATCATAGTTGGCTTTGACTTGATCGACCTCCTCTCGGAGCAGCTCGATCCTTTCCAGATTTTGATGCAACAGAGACATTGAAGTGTTAGCCTCCGCAGTTGGAACGAGACCGTAATCTTTCAAAAGGTTAGTTACATGCTCATCTAGCTCGGCCTCTTCCTTACGAGCCTGGGCCAATTCAGCTTGGAGTCTCGAAGCTCTTCTTCCTTCAGCACATAAAGGCATTTGAGGGTGTCTCTCTCCTCTGTGAACTTTTTGAGATCGGCCTCACATTGGCTCAGCTCAGCTTCTGACTTATTGAACGCTTCTCAATGAAGCACCACAGCCTATGGAGAAAGGAAAGAAATTAGCAAGGAGGAGATAAAAACAAACGTAATACCGAGGAGTGAAATTTACCTGGTTTAGGAGACGATGGGCCTCATAAAAAACCATCGGCGCATCTAGGTCGAAGACATCGTCGACCCTCGAAAGGGAGCCACGAAATATGTCCTAACCATCATGGCTCGTTCCCACATCGGGGGTCTCCTAAGATCGAGCCTTCCAAACCTGCCATTCAGAGATTCAGGTCGGGTGGCAAATCATCAATATTAATTGCCCCAAGCAAGTCACTTGGGCGCTCTCTCCCTACCGAAGAGCCCTAGGATCGGACCCTACGGGCACACTCCCAATTTGTTTATCATGCCAGAAGGTATCTTTTACCCCCGATGACTCGGGGGCTTTTCTCGAAGTACCTTCTGAGATTTCTTTGGCCCGAAGGTGAATCTTTTTGGCCTTCACCAGCTCAGGCTCCGTTGAAGCTTCTATGCTCCCCCTTTTTCGAGGCACTTGCTCACAGCCAGCGTCCTCCGCCTCCTCCTCTTCGTCTCGTAGCTTTTGGGCTACGCCAGCAGAGAGAGCAACAGAGTCACCTCTCTACTTACGAGCCCTGCTCTTCTTAGGCTCCGGGGTATCAGAAGGCAATTCCCTTCTCCTCTTCTTGTCCTTGGCCAATTTGGGAACCACCTCTTCCCTAGGGGGCGGCCTCAACTTAGTAACATCCTTGAGGCCTGCGTAAAAGGGAGTCAAGTATCTGAGAAAGGAAATGTTTCAGAAAGGAACATCATAAGCACATAGTATAAACTTACCATGATTTTTAGCCTCCCATCTACCCCTTGCCAAGTCACGCCAATAGAGCTCGACATAAGAAGAAGTTGCAGCCAGCTTCCAAACCCAGTCTTCAAGGTTGGAGACCACGATAACAGATAAGAGTGTTACACGAAGCAAAAAATAAAGTATGGAGATTAATGACTAATACTTACGATCGGGGTTCCACTTCTCGGGGAATGGTAGTTTCTCCTCGGGGATGAGGTCGCAGGTCCTTACCCGTACGAACCGGCTCATCCAACCTTGGTCCTTGTCCTCATCAATTCTTGCAAAAAGGACTTCGATGATCGGCGTTGAAGCTTACTTAATCCTCGATAAAACTTTGGTCGGCACAACCGTATAAGGTGGCTGAGAGTGAATTCCAACCCATTAGCCTTACCGGAGAAGAAGCGGAGCATAATCACTATGCGCAAGAATGAGGGATGCTCCTGGCCGAGAACTTGGTACATCTTGCAAAAAATGACGATTACGGGGTCAAGAGGAACCAATGTGAAGGGGTAAGGGTAAACACTTGCAAACCCCTCCAAGAGAGTGGTGATACTTTCTTCAGGGGCGGGGATCTGTACCACGACCTCGCCCCCCCTGTTGCAGTCTTCCTTCATGGCTTCAAGCTGTTTATTTGTTATCGAGAAAATATACCTCGATACATATTCACATCGACCAAGGGCCGACGGAGGTTTCTCGACTTTGAAATCATTTTTTAGGACACAAGGGCCAGAAATAATATCGTGAAGGAGCGGTTCCACCGACATTTTATCACCGGACGGCCGGGAAGAAGAAGAAGAGGTTTTCTCCTTTTGAGGGATGATTTTGCAGGTTTTCGCCATTGATTCAGATGAGATGAAGCGGAAAGAGGTAGAGTTTGGTATTTTTGGTCAAATCAACGGACGGTGGAAGAGAAGAGATAGAGAGAGGAAAAGACTTAGAGAAATTGGTAAAGATGAAAGTAAAGTTTTTATTCAAGTGGGAAACATGTATTTATAGGTTCATGGCGACAGTTCATGGCGCTAGTGGTCGAGCGTCACTAGCAAGCATTTGATGTTATGGGGAACCAAACCGAACCGACGAAACATTTGGATCACCTCGAGGCACAAGTTGTTTCTTATCATTTTATTCTAAGAAACGATGGGACTATCTGTATACGGTGGAAATTAGAGCTACCCGATTTTGGTCTTCGATGGAAAAAGTGATACCACGTCGAAAAACCAGGACGTTGAGCTCGTGGTCGAAGTTCCTTTCCAAGGTCATGGCGATAACACTTACCGAGGTTAGAAGAAGGCATGCTTCGAGGTGATGTCGGTATGATTCAGTAACATAAAGAGCGAGATACCCGCAATGGGTCGGAGATCACAAAATGAATTTCGCAATTGATAGGTCTTCAGCGGTTAAACTATTGTTAAATATGGTTTCCTAATATAATTAGAAGTGTACCTTATTTAGAACTCCCCTATTATATAAAGGGAGATCCTATCCATTTGTAACACATTGATCCTTGCTCATTGATAAGAAAATATACACTTGTTATTCTCTTGCTATTTCACTTACCGTTCATCATAGTTGTCTTATCATTTGTTATTCCCATTATCATACCTCGAGATCATCATACTTCGAGGTCGAGATTTAGCTTACACACTGGTTTGATATATTTTATTCTTTAATTTATCTATTTAATTCCTTGTTTATAAATTGGTATTGACTTAAATCACATATCCTTAAAATCACAATACAAGTTTAATTGTTACTCGAATTTTAGGATAAACAGTATAAGAGACATATAATTAAGTAAATTTAAAATTTATTCTCTTCGATCGCTAAAGACTTTAACTAAGGTGTTCACACGATTTAATGTGAACAATGTATAGAATATTATTCTTCGTATTTTGAGATACACATGACTCGTATTGAAGTTGGCTCTCTGGATAGGAGTCCGAAACTGAAATAGTGCCATTTTTGGCACACAATACGTTTCTACCGTTAAAAAAAGTTATATTTCTATATAAAATGCAGTATAATTGTCACGACCCCAGTTCGCCCTCCGTGAACATGTCGTGATGGCACCTAGTTCCTATAACTAGGTAAGCCTAACATTTGCGGAGCAACAACATAACTTGCGGAAAAAATTATTTAAAAATGAACAATTAAAAGAAAATTGTATAAAAGATGTCGCTCGGCATATATTACTCAATAATGCGAAAGTCTACAACATCACCCCAAAAGCCGAAAACTCACGGGAACATAAGCTAACGGAAGGTAAATACATTGCCCTAACTCCAGAATGTCTAAAACAAACAATACGAAAAGAAAAGCTAACTGCTAAAGCTAGAATAAGAAAGAGACTCCTGGTATGCGGGCGCGGCAGATGTACCTCGAAGTCTCTACTAGATTCCTCCGCTGCAAGGTAGATTCCTCCGCTGCAAGGATGATACACCTGGGCAAAGCTACCTGGATCTGCATATGAAAAACATGTATAGAAAAGGGCATGAGTACACCACAGTGGTACTCAGTAAGTGCCAAGCCTAACCTCAGTTGGGTAATGGCGAGGAAAGGTCAGGGCCCTACTGAGATAAAACATAATAAATGATAGGATAAGGAGAAAGAGTATATATAAAGTCTACAACGACAATCTAAGCAGGATAAATAAGGGAAACTGTAATAGAAAGAAGAAACAATCAATAGAAGGAATACTGCTCACAACAGGAAATAATAGCCGGGAATCTCTTCGTATCCCGAGGATCTCTTGGTATCCCTATCATATACGCGAGGGATCTCTTGGTATCCCGAGGATCTCTAGGTATCCTCAATAGCGAGTCGGGGATCTCTTGGCATCCCGAGGATCTCTCGGTATCCTCAATAGCAAGTCGGGGATCTCTTGGTATCTCGAGGATCTCTCGGTATCCTCAATAGCTAGTCGGGGATATCTTGGTATCCCGAGGATCTCTTGGTATTCTCAATAGCAAGTCGGGGATCTCTTGGTATCCCGAGGATCTCTTGGTATCCTCAATAGTAAGTCGGGGATCTCTTGGTATCCCGAGGATCTCTTGGTATCCTCAATAGCAAGTCGGGGATCTCTTGGTATCCCGAGGATCTCTTGGTATCCTCAATAGTAAGTCGGGGATCTCTTGGTATCCCACACCCCCAGTCCAGAACATAACACGGGCAGGGGAACTCCCGGGATGTCGTCCCGTAGTCCCAAATTTAAAGCACACAATAACAGCTCAAGAATATCGAAATAAATGCTCAACTCATAACAAGTAACAGTAAAATTCTAGCCTCGTCACCTCACGTACAAGGAATTCAATTACCAAATATCATATCCTAAGGGGAAAGGTCCCCCGCACAAGGTTAGACAAGCCACTTACCTCGAACCGACTAAAAAATCAACTAGAAACTACGCCTATGCCCTTCAAGCCAACGACTCAGAATCGAATAATTTTCACATTTTTATAACCCTCGTACTCTCAAAAGTCTAAGAATATAAAAATCTCCCAAATCGGAGGTCAAACACCCACTCAAAACTCAACAATTTAGTCTATGAAGTTTCTTCCAATTTTCAAAATTTTTGGTCCTCAATTCGAATTTAAATGATGGATTTAACTACATAATGATGGAATATAACTAGAAGGGATTAGAGAAATATTACCCAATGAACTCCTATTCAAAACCCACTCAGAATCGCCCTCTCCTGAGCTCAAATTGATTTTCCAACTTTTGAAACTAAACCCTCGAATTTCATATTTCATTACAGTGATTTCCACTTCTACGGTCAAGGGACTGCATCCGCGGTCCCGATTTTGCGGACCAAGTGCCGCTTCTGCGACTTTTTCCTTTTTTGCCAGGTTTCACTTATGCGGTCTCATATCGCACCTGCGGATTTCGCTTCTGCGATTTTCAACTAATAGTCGAGAGCCGCATCTGCGATGAAAGTCTCGCAGGTGCGTAACCGCATCTGCGGTTGAACTTTCGCACCTGCGAAAAAGCTGAGGGAGCCCAAATTCTGCTCCTGCGATGGCCTGGCCACTTCTGCGGCTCCGCACCTGCGTAACCCAAACCGCAGGTGCGGTTATGATAGGTACCAGCAGCCTTCAACAACTTTTCAACTTCAAAACATTCCGTCAACCATCCGAATTCATCCCGAGGCCCCCAGGACCCCAACCAAAAGCATCAATAACACCTAAGTCCTCGTTCAAACTTGTACTAATCCTTAAACCACGTAAAACAATGCCGGAAACTCGAATTAAACAAGGATTTGGGCCTAAGAACTTTAAATTTCATCAAACCACGCTTTTGATAAAAACCCTAACCAAAACACGTCTGAATGACCTGAAATTTTTGCACACACGTCCTAAATGACATGATGGAGCTACTGCAACTTCCGGAACTCCATTCCGAACCTCGGATCAAAATTTCACTGGCGGACCGGAAACTTCAAAAATTCAAACTTCGGTATTTCAAGCCTAAATGAACTACAGACTTCTAAAATACATTCTGAACACGCTCCCAAACCCGAAATCACCTAACGGAGCTGACGGAACCATCAAATTTCCATTCCGATGTCGTCTTCACACTGTTCCAACTATGGACCATTTTTCAACACTTAAGCTCTCATTTAGGGCCTAAGTGTCCCAAAACTCTCCGAAACCCAATACCGAACGTCCCGGCAAACCAAAATAGCATAAATAAACTTAGGGGAAGTAGTTAATAGGGGATCAGGCGTAAATTCTTAAGACGTCCGGCCAGGTCGTCACATCCTCCTACACTTAAACATTCGTTCGTCCTTGAACGAGCATAGAGAACATACCTGAAGTAGTGAAAAGATAAGGGTAAATGTTGCGCATATCCTGCTCGGTCTCCTAGGTCACCTCCTCGGCCGGCTGACCCCGCCACTGAACCTTTACTGAAGCAATGCTCTTTGACCTGAACTTTCTGATCTGCCTGTCCAATATAGCCACTGGCTCCTCAACATAGGATAGATCCTTATCCAACTGGACTAAACTGAAATCCAACACGTGCGACGGGTCACCGTGATACCTCCGGAGCATCGAAACATGAAATACCGGATGAACCTCGACCAAATTGGGAGGCAAGGAAAGCTCATAGGCAACCTCTCCAACTCGTCTCAAGATCTATAAAGGGCCAATAAACTTCAGACTCAACTTTCCTTTCTTCCCAAACCTCATGATGCCTTTCATAAGAGATACCCGAAGCAGAACCCGCTCACTAACCATATAAGAAACATCATGAACCTTCCTGTCTGCGTAGCTCTTCTGTCTGGACTGGGCTGTACGAAGTCTATCCTGAATCACCTTAACCTTCTCCAATGCATCCTGAACCAAATCTGTGCCCAATAGCCTGACCTCACCCGGATCAAACCAACCCATCAAAGATCTACATCTCCTACCATATAAATCCTCATACGGCGCCATCTGAATGCTAGACTAATAACTATTGTTGTAAGCAAACTCTGCCAATGGCAAGAACTGATCCCAAGACCTTCCAAACTTAGTCACCCACGCACGGAGCATATCCTCAAGAATCTGAGTAGTGCGCTCGGACTATCCGTCCGTCTGGGGGTGAAATATTGTGCTTAACTCCACCCGAGTACCTAGCTCCTACTGCACGGCTCTCCAGAACCGCGATGTAAACTGAGTACCTCTATCTGAAATAATAGAAACTGGAATATCATGCAGACGAATGATCTTCCGGATATAAATCTCAGCCAACTGCTCCGATGAATAAGTGGTACACACAGGAATGAAATGAGCGGACTTGGTCAGTGATCCACAATGACCCAAATGGCATCAAAATTCTTCAAGGTCCGTGGGAGTCCCGATACAAAATCCATGGTGATGCGCTCCCATTTCTACTACGGAATCTCTATCTGCTGAAGAAACCCACCGGTCGCTGGTGCTCATACTTCACCTGCTGGCAGTTGAGGCATCTAGACACATAACCAACTATATCTTTCTTCATTCGCCTCCACCAATAGTGCTTCCTCAAGTCCTGATACATCTTCGCGGCGCCCGGATGGATGGAATACCGCGAACTATGGGCCTCTGCTAAAATCAACTCTCGAAGCTCATCAACATTGGGCACACAAATCCAGCTCTGCATCCTCAATACCCCGCCATATACGATGCTCACATCCCTGGCGTCTCCATGCTGAACCTTGTCCTTAAGGATAAATAAATGAGGGTCATCATACTGCCGCTCCCGGATACGATCAAATAAGGAAGACCGGGAAACCACACAAGCTAGAACCTGACTGGGCTCCGAAAGATCCAATCTCACAAACTAGCTGGCTAAGGCCTGAACATCCATCGCCATAGGCCTCTCTAAAGCTGGTAAATATGCCAAACTCCCCAAACTCTCCACCGGCTACTCAAGGCATCCGCCACCACATTGGCCTTGCTCGGGTGATACAGAATAGTGATATCATAATACTTTATCAACTCTAACCACCTCCTCTAACGCATATTTAGATCCTTTTGCTTGAACAAGTGCTGCGAACTCTGATGGTCAGTATATATCTCACAAGGCATACCGTACAAATAAAGATGCTAGATCTTCAAGGCATGAACAATAGCAGCTAGCTCAAGGCCGTGGACAGGGTAACTCTTCTCATGTATCTTCAACTGTCTGGACGCATAGGCAATCAACCTACCGTCCTGCATCAACACCGCTCTGAGGCCAACTTTTGAGGTATCACAATAGACAATATAAGACCCTGAACCGGTAGGCAACATCAAAATTGGGGCTGTAGTCAAAGATGTCTTGAGCTTCTGAAAGCTCGAATCACGCTCCTCTGTCCACCGAAATGGGGCACCTTTTTGGGTCAATCTAGTCATAGGGGCCGCAATTGATGAACATCCCTCCACAAATCGACGGTAGTAGCCCACCAAGCCAAGGAAATGTCGAACCACTGTAGCTGAGGACGGCATGGGCCAACTCCGTACGACCTCTATATTTCTCGGATCCACATGAATGCCCTCACTCGAAATCACGTGGCCTAAGAATGACACATAACTCAACCAAAACTCACATTTGAGAACTTTGCATATAAATTCTTCTCTCTTAGGGTCTGAAGTACTGTTCTCAGGTTCTGCTCATGATCTTACCGACTCAGGGAGTATACAAGAATATCATCTATGAAAACAATGATGAACGAGTCGATATATGGCCTGAACGCACTGTGCATCAAATGTATAAAAGCTACTGGGGCATTGGTCAGCCCAAATGACATAACAAGGAACTCATAATGGCCATACCGAGTCCTGAAAGCAGTCTTCGGGATATCTGGCTCCCGAATCTTTAACTGATGGTAACCTGAGCACAAATTAATCTTAGAAAACACCTAGGCGCCCTGAAGCTAGTCAAATAGATCATCAATACGAGGCAAAGGATAACGGTTCTTCATTGTAACCTTGTTCAACTGGCGATAATCAATACACATACGCATAAAACCATCCTTCTTCTTCACAAACAAGACAGGGGCACACCACAGTGAAACACTGGGTCAAATAAAACCCTTGTCAAGTAATTCCTGCAACTGATCCTTCAACTCCCTCAACTCAAGATGAGCCATACGATACAGAGGAATGGAAATGGGCTGAGTGCCCGACAACAGATCAATGCCAAAATGAATGTCTCTATCAGGCGGCATGCCCGGAAGATCAACTGGAAACACATCGGGATAATCCCGTACCACTGGAACTGAATCAATAGAAGGGGTATCAGCATTGACATCTCTCATATAAGCTAAATACGCGGCACATCCCTTCTCAACCATACACTGTGCTTTAAGAAAAGAGATATCTCTACTGGGAGTGTGATCTAAAGTACCACTCCATTCAATACGCAGAATACCTAGCATAGCCAATGTCACAGTCTTGGTGTGACAATCAAGAATAGCATAATTGGGCGACAACCAATCCATGACCAAAATAATATCAAAATCAACCTTACTGAGTAACAATAAATCTTCTATGGTCTCAAAACCATAAATAGTAACCAAACATGACCGATAAACGCGGTCTGCAATAAGAGAATCCCCCACAAAAGTAGAAACATCAACAGGGAAACTTAAGGAAATCCTGAGGTACACCCAAATACAGCAAAATAAGAAGACACTCAAAAACAAGTGGAGCCTATATCGAATAGAATCGGTACACCTCTATAAAAAAAACATGACAATACCTGTGATGACAAAATCGGAGGCAACAACCTCGGTACGGGTAGGTGGGGTAGCAACTAGAGTTGTAACCATAGCTTGAGAACTCTGCGGGGCGCGCTGTGGTGGAGGAGTCTTTAGAAGTGCACTCCTCCCAAGTCTAGGGCAATCCCTCACTACGTGGGGTGTGTCACCATACTCAAAACAAGCTCTAGGAGGACGTGGCAGTGGGAACTGCGCGGTACGGGTACTCCAAGACCCCTGAACACTTGAAACTCTATGGGAACTCTGAGATGCAAACTGAGCTGGCTGACCCAAAAAACCTCTACCATGACGCATCCTACCTCCAAAATAAGGACCAGTATATGTCCCCGGTCTACGAGGTCTACTCACTCTTCTATACTCTCCCTCCTGACCTCGTCTGTCCTCTCTGTCCTGAACCCACCTGTCCCCTACTCGGTGAGAGGTCCTCACCACCCGCTGAACTAGGACAATAGGTTGTGTCACCATGGAACCTAAAACCTGACCAATGGAGACTTGCTGATCTGGAGAGGGGGCGGCGGGAGTCTGGGTCCCTCCCCCTTTCTGTGAAGTACTCGGTATAACTTGAATATATCCCGCCTGAATCAACATACAAAACATGCTCAGGAACAACGCCACAGTCTCCTAAAGAGATAGAGTAGTAGTAGCCGTAGTAGGCGTGCCAGGTGCTTGGGCTCCGGCTGGATCTGCTGGTGGTGCCTCGACGGCAGCTCGCACAGGTGCTTTGGCTGCACCACGTGCGCGTTCTCGACCTCTACCCTGGCCCCGGCCTCTAACGGCTGTAGTAGGTGGTCGGGTACCTGATCATCTCGAGTAGCACGTGTCCTCACCATCTGTGCGAGAATAGAAGGTAGAAGTTTAGGATTGTGATGTCAAAAATCTCGCACGACAGGGAATCAAATGAATTGAAATTTTCCTAACGGTTACATAGCCTCTCATAGATAAGTACAGACATCTTCGTACCGATCAGCGAGACTCTAATAAACCGACTTGTGTTCCGTGACTCCTATAAACCTAGAGCTCTGATACCAACTTGTGACGACCCCAGTTCGCCCTCCATGAACATGTCGTGATGGCACCTAGTTCCTATAACTAGGTAAGACTAACATTTGCGGAACAATAACATAACTTGCGGAATAAATTATTTAAAAATGAACAATTAAAAGAAAACTGTATAAAAGATGTTGCTCAGTATATATTACTCAATAATACGGAAGTCTACAACATCACCCCAAAACCCGAAAACTCACGAGAACACAAGCTAACAGAAGGTAAATACATTGCCCTAACTCCACAATGTCTAAAACAAACAGTACGAAAGGAAAAGCTAACTGCTAAAGCTAGAATAAGAAAGAGACTCCTGGTCTGCGGGCACGGCAGATGTACCCCGAAGTCTCTGCTAGATCCCTCCACTGCGAGGATGATACGCCTGGGCAGAGCTACCTGGATTTGCATATGAAAAACATGCGCAGAAAAGGGCATGAGTACACCACAACGGTACTCAGTAAGTGCCAAGCCTAACCTCAGTTGGGTAGTGACGAGGAAAGGTCAGGGCCCTACTGAGATAAAACATAATCAATGATAGGATAAGGAGAAAGAGTATAGATAAAGTCTACAACAACAATCTAAGAAGGATAAATAAGGGAAGTTGTAATAGAAAGAAGAAACAATCAATAAAAGGAATACTGCTCACAACAGGAAATAATAGCCGGGGATCTCTTCGTATCCCGAGGATCTCTTGGTATCCTTATCATATACGCGAGGGATCTCTTGGTATCCCGAGGATCTCTAAGTATCCTCAATAGCGAGTCGGGGATCTCTTGGTATCCCGAGGATCTCTTGGTATCCTCAATAGCAAGTCAGGGATCTCTTGGTATCCTCAATAGCAAGTCGGGGATCTCTTGGTATCCCGAGGATCTCTCGGTATCCTCAATAGCTAGTCGGGGATCTCTTGGTATCCTCAATAGTAGGTCGGGTATCTCTTGGTATCCCGAGGATCTCTTGGTATCCTCAATAGTAAGTCGGGGATCTCTTGGTATCCTACACCCTCAGTCCAGAACATAACACGGGCATGGGATCTCCCGGGATGCCGTCCCGTAGTCCCAAATTTAAAGCACACAATAACAGCTCAAGAATATAGGAATAAATGCTCAACTCATAATAAGTAACAGTAAAATTCTAGCTTAACATGCTTCATGTAACACAAACAAAGAAAATTTAAGCAATTAGGCAGGTAAGTCAACTAAGCACGCTTCTCTAAACTATCACAGGCTAAGGTCGCAATTAGAGTAAAACATGTAAGAAAAGAAACTCAATTTAAATACTTCAAATAAAACCGAACATTCAACAATTAGCTCAAGCACGCGCTCGTCACCTCAAGTACTAGGCATTGAATTACCAAATATCGTATCCTAAGGGGAAAGGTCCCCCACACAAGGTTAGACAAGCCACTTACCTCGAACCGGCTCAAAACTTAACTAGAAACCACGCCTTTGCCACGAGTATCCGACTCCAAATGGTCCAAATCTATTGAATTCAATTACATATCGTAAATAACATCTCAAGAAACTGAATCTATTATTTAATTTAAAGCTAAGGCATGAAATTAGGTAAAATGCCCTTCAAGCCAACGACTCAGAATCGAATAATTTTCACATTTTCAGAACCCTCGTACTATCACGAGTCTAAGCATATAAAAATCTCCCAAATTGGAGGTCAAACACCCACTCAAAACTCAACAATTTAGTCTATGAAGTTTCTTCCAATTTTCCCAATTTTTGGTCCTCAATTCGAATTTAAATGATGGATTTAACTACATAATGATGGAATATAACTAGAAGGGATTAGAGAAACGTTACCCAATAAACTCCTCTTAAAATCCCACTATGAATCGCCCTCTTCCGAGCTCAAATTTATTTTTCTAACTTTTGAAACTAAACCCTCGAATTTCATATTACATAACAGTGATTCCCGCTTTTGCAGCCAAGTGCCGCTTCTGCGACTTTTTCCTTTTTTGCGAGGTTCCACTTCTGCGGTCTCATACCGCACCTGTTGATTCCACTTCGGCTGAGTATATACCGCTTCTGCGATTTCCAACTAATAGCCCAGAGCCGCATCTGCGATGAAAGTCTCGCAGGTGCGTAACCGCATATGCGGTTGAATTTCCGCACACGCGGAAATGCTGAGGTAGCCCAAATTCTGCTCCTATGATGGCCTGGCCACTTCTGCACTCCGCACCTGAGGAACCCAAACTAGAGGTGCGGTTATGACAGGTACCAGCAGCCTTCTGCAACTTTTCAACTTCAAAACCTTTCGTCAACCATCCGAATTCATCCCGAGGCCCCCGGGACCCCAACCATAAGAACCAATAACATCTAAGTCCTCGTTCAAAGTTATACTAATCCTTAATCCACCTAAAGCAACGCCAGAAACTCGAATTAAACAAGGATTTGGGCCTAAGAACTTCAAATTTCATCAAACACGCTTTCGATCAAAAACCTAACCAAAACACGTCCGAATGACCTAAAAAATTTTCACACACGTCTTAAATGACATGACGGAGCTACTGCAACTTCCGAAATTCCATTCCGACCATCGGATCAAAATCTTACTATCGGAACGGAAACTTCAAAAATTCAAACTTCGGCATTTCAAGCCTAAATGAGCTATGGACTTCCAAAATACATTCCGAACACGCTCCCAAACCCGAAATCACCTAACGGAGCTAACAGAACCATCAAATTTCCATATCGAGGTCGTCTTCACATTGTTCCGACTACGGACCACTTTTCAACATTTAAGCTCTCATTTAGGGACTAAGTGTCCCAAAACTCTCTGAAACCTTACACTGAACGTCCCGGCAAACCAAAATAGCAGAAATGAACTTAGGGGAAGTAGTTAATAGGGGATCAGGGCATAAATTCTTAAGACGACCGGCCGGGTCGTCACAATAATACTGCGATTTACTTTAACGGAAAGTTAGTCATTAAAGTAAAATGCAGTATTATACCAAGTTTTATTTAAAAAATCATTTTTTATTGGAAAACGCATTACAATACTGTGTTTCCCTTAAACGCAGTATTGTACTGCGTTTCCCTATAATTAAATATAGGCGGTCCTTTTTCTTCCTTGGCTTCACGACAGAAGCCATTAAACAATCCCCCCACCACTGTTGGTCCCCCCCCCTTCGCGAATTAAAAAAATATTCTTGGGCCCCACCCATTGTGAGCACGTGATTTTTGCTTCACGAAAATTACTCCAAAAGAAATCGAAAAATTAAAGCAAATTGTCTTTGGGTATAATTTTGAGAATTTTGCGCGACATTGTGGATAATCATTTTTGTCTGTGAGTGTTCATCTTGTTTAAATTAATGGAAAATACAAAAAATATACGTTGCATACATATTTAGGAGTTAATCGTGCATTTAGGAATTAATTAAACCCTGATTTGGTTTTAAAAAAAGGAAAATCACAAAATATGCATTTTTATTCTACTTTTGTCATTTAAATGTGCCATTGTGCGATCTTATTTTAATTAAATGTTTTAACTTGTGTGTTAGCTGTTGTTAAGGGTTAATTAATATTTTTGTAATTTAATTTTTTTTTTTACAATTTGTTTTAGAATTTTTGTAATTTGTTAATTAGAAGAAGAAAAGAAAAGACTTGAAAATATGAAGCAAATTGGATTTGGGCTAAAATTTTAAACCAAAACCAGGCCCAAACGTCCCAGTGACCCAGTCCAATCTAGTTCGTCTCTGAGACAGTCCAAACAACGTCATTTCTGAGCCTCAAATCTGGACCGTTGATCAAACAGATCTAACGGTCTAGTTCAGCCTTTGCATAATTGAAACGACGCCGTTTTGAGGAAGTTGATCTTAGCCGTCCATTTTTAATGATCTAAAGGCCTCAACCTTTCCCCATAACCCGGTCCATTTTCACCCGAGTCAACCCAATCTCCTCATTTAACCAAACGCCACCGTTTCTCTTAAGTGGATTGATCCAGGCCATTGATCGTGCTTGATCCAACGGCCAGGATCAAATCCATCCCATGGTATATAACCTCAATCCCTTACGCCACGCCCCCAAGCCATACCTCTCCCCCTTAGCCATCGTCTCTCTCAGAAACGACCCTGAACCTTCCACTCATGACCACCGTGACTCCGCCTAGCGAAAATCGCCTCACGGCAGTTCCGGTAGGCCAAACTCTGCCATTTTTACACCACAAACTCACCTCGACCTCCCTTTTCCAACCATCACCATAGGTCCCCTCGAATCAGGCCCCAACTCTTCGAATCTTAAATCGAAGGTTGGCCAGAAAACCTCACCTTCTCTGATGGCCGCCAAATTAACACCCTAAGACCTTCTAACCACCCCAAACCCAAATCCTTAAACCGTTTTGCTCGAATCTTTCTAAGAACTTCTCGAATCTTCATTTGAAGATTCGAGCCAAACATGAACCTATCCCAACCGAGCCCAAATTCACACCCTGTCGCCCTCTGACCTCCCTCGTGCCCAAATCACCGCTGGTTTGGTTCGGATCAAACCCAAACCACTCGAACCCCAATCCGAGCCCAAGAACCCTAGAAAACTCGAGCCTGGATTTCTGTCCAAATTGAAGAGTTTTTGGTTGTTCAATGGAACTTAGTCGAAGTGTTCTCAGTTGAGAACACTCGATTAAGGTCCGTTTGGCCTCCAAAAGTTCCAAGTCCGAAATTGGTCCAAGTCCATTTGATTTTTGATTTTTTTTAGGTATTTCTTCTTCTTTTTCTTCTATTTTATTTATTAATATTTGTTGTTAGTTTAGTTTTGTTATTTTTTATCTTTTTCGGTTGTTCTGTTCTTCTCCATAAGACCTTTTATTTGGTCGATTGTTTATTTCTGTTCGTTGTTAATTGTGGTTGTTATAGAATACATATTCGATTCGATTAATATCGTCGAATAATTAGTTTCTTATTTCCCGTGTTTTGTCCGAAAGCTGTGAATCACTGTTTGTATGTCGATTATTTGTTATCGATTATATATGTTGTAATCGATTAAATAAATATCGTCGATTAGTTATATAGGCTTGTTTGTTAGAATAATGTGACAATAATATTATTGATACTGTTTAATTTGGTCCGAATAATTGTTTGAATTAAAGTCTAAATTGGTTATAGCTGAATTTAGGAAATTGAATTGGTTATAGCTGCAATTTGGATAAAAGTTCAGAGCTTAGTTTAAGTGGACGGTCAGTTGAGCATGTGTTGGGCCATTAGAGTAGTTTAATATTAAAAGCTGAAAATGCACATGAGAATGGTAGTGGAACCTACTGTACAATAGGATATTAACTACATTTTGAACTCTAGAAGTTTAAAAATTAGAAGTTCCATGCCTAGACAAACTGAAGTGGAAAGAAAACAGAGGGAATAACATGGATCTGATCAGTTTTTAAATGAGTTGACAGGCTGTAAGGAGAGTTTAGTTTTGTTATATAAGAGAAATTTCAGAACAGTTTGATGGAGAGTTTTTTTATCAGTTAAAAATAGTCTAGAGCATTCTGAAAAAGACTATGAGCATTGAGAGAATTTTGAGAGCATTAAGAAAAGAGAAAAGTTTTAAAAAGGGTGGAAAAGAGTGAATTGAGGCTGAAACTTGGAACACAATATTTTTTTCCAGAGTTTGAGTTAAAAAGGGACTGAATTTTAACATCAGAAATTGAGTGTTGGAGAGTTAAAAATTGAAGAAATCTGCTTTCTTTCACGGTTGAAGATCAGTACTAGTGTGCTATTGTTTGATTGAAGTTTGAAGTTTCTTTTCTTCGAGTGTTTGAAAACTAGAAAACTGTTGTTTTCCTGCTTCTGGTTCTTTCGGCTTCTGCCTGGTCTTGCTACTTGGTATATTGTTACCGTTTCATCGAACGTGCTCGGATTCTCTTTGGTTTTCGAATCTGTTCCTGGGATTCCATTACTGTTGTTGTTGCTGTGTTGTTGTTATTGCTGCTGGATTCTCATCCTCCTCTTTTCCTTGTGTTCAAATACCAGGTACACCACTTCGAATCACCTTGATGTATGTTCATTGAAGTTAAAGTGAAATGGCCAAGGGATCTGTTGATTCCACTAATAAGAACCTGTATTTAGTTAATTTTTGTTAGGTACTTTTTCTGTTATAGGAATGGTATATGTATGGATCACTAGGACTATTATTTTATAAGATCACTGATAAGCAATAATAATGATGTGAAATATTAGATTATGGAACTAGGATTCATGAAATGGTGTAAACATTAGTCAATACAGTATGTATGTCTAATTTGAGCAATTTGTAGATTGTTGAACTATTGGATGTATGTCTATAGGAATCTCACAGTTATTAATTTCATGCCTTGCTAGTTTGTATAATATAATTTGAAATCACATTCCATTCAAATTGATAAATAGTTAATATGGAGGATCGGTTCAATTTAGTTGATTGGTAAAATCTAGCTTTAAACTCATGAAAACTGGAATAGAAGTAATGTGAGGTTTGTGATTTTTGAGTCTTTTTGTAACAAAGATCCGTAAGTATTAGGTAAACATAAGGGCCATTAATTTTGTAGAATCAGCAGGTTTAACATATTTGAAGTACGAATCAATATAGTAAGGCTAAGAACATTAATCCAATAGGCATGAGTCGAGCAAGACGAGTCAACGTTGAAATCTAATAAACTTTCGAATAAGCATTAGTAATTAAGGTTAATTATAGTTTCCAATAGTTGTAAATAATTAATTCCAATGGTTTATTCATCTAATAATGTGGGTTTAAGTTAGTTATAAGATAATTAGCTTCTCTTGAAAATATTACTTGTCAATTCCGTATTTTTATTTATAGTTTCGATTTTAATAATATTCTTTTTCGTTAACAATGGTCTTAAGATAGTAACTAATAAATGACGACCTTTTTAAGTATGTAATTAATTATGACTTTTCTCTTTTATCTTTAGGGACAAACTTAAATTAAAAAAAATGCAGTCATTCTAGGATTGCCCTTTTTAAATAACTGAGGCGTGCCTCGCCAAAAATAAAACGCACAAGCGAAGGGGCCCCCTAATTTTAGTAATAACTACTTAGCTTTTCGGGAGAGGCTGTTTAGCGAATATCCACGGCCTTCCCCAAAGATAATAATGTATTAGACTCTGTAGGCACGATTTTAATTAAATTATATTCTTAAGTTCGGGTGCACATTTATGTGACCCAAATCCAAATCTAAACGGAGTCGAACTGTGTCAACAACCACGGATGTATTGATTATGACGTGGTTCGAGACGTATTTTCACGACGTTGCAATTCTATTAAAAATAATAATAAAAGCGGTTTAAAGTTAATAAAAGCATATAAGTTATAATATGTATTAAAATAAGATATTTTAGCCATCTATAATAATTCAAGCGATCGTGCTAGAACCACGGGATCCGGGGGTGCCTAACACCTTCCCTCGGGTCAATAGAATTCCTTACTTAGAATTTCTGGTTCGCAGACTTCATTTGGAAAGTCAGAAAATTCCTCGATTTGGGGTTCAAGATAAACCGGTGACTTGGGACACCAAAAGCCAAACCTTTTCCCAAGTGGCGACTCTGAAATAAACAAATAATCCCATTTCGAATAATGTCACTTTAAATGGAAAAACTCCCTCACATTTACCCTCCAGGGTGGGTGCGTAAAAAGGAGGTGTGACAGCTCTGGCGACTCTACTGGGGACTATAACCCATAACATTTTGTTCAGGGTCCAGAGTTCGAGCTTAGATAAATTATTGTATTTTGTCATATCTAATTTTCCTACATGTTTCATGCTTAATGTGCAAAATGTTTACCTCTTTGATATTATCTGAACTATATATAAACTGTGCCGAAACCTCTCTCTTCTCACCTCCGGGGATATGCTTACTGGTTGAGACTCCCTATTCTGTTAGTGTCAATACCTTGAAGTAAGAAAGAGGCCGAACAAGTTACTAAGCCGTATGGCCTTTTGGTTCTCGGTACGTAGCCCCCTCCTCGATTCGAGTTGTCCGCTCGGGTACACAGTCTAGAACACATACCCAGGTTTTAAACCTAGAATAACGTGACTTCATGCCGGATCCCTAGTAGGAGCGCTTATCTGCATCACGTACATTTGACTTAGGGGACTCAAAACAGGGGTTGGGTCCGTCTAGGACAGGTAACCGGAAATGAAACGACCACCACGATGCATTTTACGTGTTGCATTTATTTTTTTCGGGCACGCATGCTGACCGGTTTTTGAACATCGAGAATTTTGTGAAATTGGGAAAAGAGAAAAAGAGAGAAGTAACAGTGTAAAGAATTAATTGTTTAGTTTTAGAAAAATCGATGCCCGAATGCTGTCGAAACTCTGCCGAATTTTCAAAAAAAAAAAAAAAAAATGGAAATGTTTTGTTTTTAATAGTGTGTTTTACTAAAAGCAAAGAGAAAGAAATGAGTCTTTATTAAGTTTGGAAAAATGTGTTGTTTTATTGTTTATTGAAAATGAAAAAGAAAAAAGAAAAAAAAAGAGTCGTTAGTTTGTCTTGTTTCAGAAACAGAAGATAGTTGGTCTTTCCATGAAAAATGAAAAGAAAAGGGTTCTTGTTTTAATGTAGTTCGTTAATTAGCAGAACTACGCTGGTTTGATTCTCACCGGATGTGAGATACGTAGGCAACCCTAATCGGGCCCAACTTCCCCTTTTGCAAAATAGCCAAGAAAAAAAAATGTCAAATTTTAATTTTTGTCAGGTGATGCCGTTCTTGTCAAAAGTAGCCAAATGTTCCCGAAAGGAACGCAGGAAGGCTGACCTTGCAAAAACAGCCATTTTTGGTCAATTTTTGATTTTCGACCGATTGTCTCACACAACCTTAAAATCTTTCAGAGTGCTGAAAGGCCGTGTTTGAAAATCGAGTCTTTCATTTTTGAAAAAAATAAATAATAAATAGTTAGTTTTGTTCCAAGTCGAATAAAAATTTTCTTTTGTTTGATCACCTTAAAAATGTGCAGGATGAGCACGATGCAAAATGTACCTTTTTCAATAATGACCAAAATTCCTTTCGAGTTGCGATTATGGTGGAATGACCTAGGCAAGGAAGGGCAAGATGAAGTGAAGAAGTATCTGAAAGATCTTACAGGTTTTATTAGACATCCAGCCTCGGGGAGATATTATCAGAGCACTGGTCACCTTTTGGGATTCGGCACATAATGTATTTCATTTCTCAGACTTTGAGGTCACCCCAACTTTGGAGGAAATAGCTGGATACATCGAAAATGATGAAGCCCCGTTAAGGTTCAAATACTTGGTTGCTCCCAGGGCCGTCACTGCACATCGGTTCTTAGATTCATTAAAGATACCCCGGACAGTACACAATCCAGATCTTGCAAATGTTTCTGCAGCTTGCGCTTCATATACGATAGATACGGCCACGTGGGCGGGTTCAATAAGCTAGACATCAAGCTATGCAGTAGCAATAACCGTCAGAAATGGGATAAACACAGGCGGGTGGATTTTATGATAGCTTTTTTGGGCCTTTTAGTGTTCCCAATGAAAGACGGGAATATTGATATGAAAGTAGCTGGGATCGTCAGTACTTTGCTCACCCAAGATAAAAGCACTCTTGCGCCTATGATTGTGGCTGACATCTTCCGGGCTCTCACTGTTTGCAAAGCCGGGGGAAACGTTTTTGAGGGATGTAACTTGTTGTTACAAATGTGGATGACCGAGCATTTATGCCACCGCTCCCAGCTCTTGAGTTATGGTTCGCCTGAGAAAACTTGCACGTGAGAGTTTTACACAAGAATCAAAGGGGCTAGTCTACCTGAGGGAGTCATATCGTGGATGTCATTAGTCCGGACTCTCACTGCCAGCCAAATCTAGTGGACGCTTGGATGGTTGCCTGTTGAGGAGATCTTATACATGCCAGCAGGCAGGCCTCATTTTCTGTTGATGGGACTTAAAAGCATCCAACCTTATGCACCATATCGGGTTCTAAGGCAACTCGGGAGGTATCAAGTAGTGCCGAAAGATGAAGATCTGAGTACCCAAGTGGTCAAAATTAGTCCGGACGGTCGGTTCCCCGAAGGAGAAGTTCGCCAGATCTGGAGCGAGTGTCAACATTTGGCGGCAAACACTTGTGTATTGGATAGTGCTAAAGGGGAAGTTTTCCCTGGGTATCACGCTTGGTTCAGAGGTGACGTGTCATACGGGAGACTGGCTAAAAGACCTCATCTCAAAGATTTTGCCGAGTCATCCCAAGAACAATGGGATTGGTTAGCAAAAGAAGAAGGTTACCGGGCTGAAATTGGGAAGCTGGAACAACAAGTTGAAAGTCTGAAATTCGAAAACAGTATGCAAGTTGCTGCGGATCAGGGTGAAAAGAACAGATTGGCCCGAGAAAATGAGGCGTTTAGGTCCCAAATCCAGCATTTGAGAATAGCCGCTGATAAACAACCAAGGAGTCGATCAGATGAACGATTGATAAAAAGGCTGGAAAATGAAGTCAGGGAATGTCAGGATGAGGTGGAAAAGTCTGAGAATACCATAGCAGAGCTCAAGGCGCAGTGGGACACAAGAGCAGATGAGCGTCGCCAATACTTGAATCAATTGAAATGGGACCACGAGAAAATTGTTGCCAATCTGAAGAGAAAGGTGGCTGCCCTTGAGGGTAAAGCAGTTAAGCAGGCTAGAGATTTTGAGATTTAAAGTGGACATTGTTACAACCTGTTGGCCCAAATGGAGGTAGAAGTGCAGCAGCTGCAAAATCAGCGCATGCAGGATTCTCAGGCGTTGAAAGCATGCAGTAATCAGATAAAGCGTTTACTTATAGAAAAGAAGCAAACAAAAGACATGATTAGAACCATTGCTCACGCCATTTTCAGGAGATGTCGGGCTTGTGAAGACATGACCCATACTATTTTTATCTCAGCAGTGATGATCTATGTGAAGCGGACCATGATTGAATTGGAGCAACTTGAAAGGGATTTGGAACCTAGGCCCGCGGCGAGGCCGAACGATGCCCCGCGGGCATCCATATTAGAAGCTTTAGAGTACGCATAGTTCGTGTCTGCACTTTTCCTGTTTTGGGTCTGTTGTCTGTTTGTCCATTTGTCTTTGCACGTCAAAGTATGTTTGTAGTGTTGAAGTTTGTATTGGGTCTTAGCTTGCACCTGTCATTTTCTTTCTGCAAAAGTGTTCTAGTTTGTAATAGTTTGTTTTGGTAATGAAAAAATTGAAAATTCCAAAAAAGAGTACGTTTCTTTATTTTTTCTTGTTTTTGACTGGCACGAACTACACTGGTCTCATTCATGTGGGGCCGTGATACGTAGGCAATCTTCATCAGATTCGACCACAACTTTAAACAAGAGAAAAGGTTTGTAAAGCAAAATAAAAGAATGCAAGGGAAATATAAAAAAAAAAAGAGATAAAAAGGAGAGCATAGAGAGAAGCCGGAATGATGCATGCAACCGATGCAAAACATGTAGAAACCCATTTAACTGTATAGGTGCATCATACCCCAACGTGAGATTACCTATCTGTTATTTGTTTCAAACTAACCGTTTGCTTGCGGCTACATCCAGGTTTTATAGAAAGGTGGTTGGTTTTGTGGTAGTCTGGCCTCATATTCATACTTTACGAGGTCGAAAGGAAGTGTTCAACCATCCGTCACAAAGTCGAAAGGAAGTGTTCACGCTTACTTCACAAGGTCTAAAGGGAGTGTAGAAATGTCTTCGGAAATTACTCTACCAACGATTCCTGTTTCAGAGGAGAGTTCAATCTCAGCCATCCCAATGTCTGAATTAGCTACTGCTGAGGAAAACAGAATCCTGCGGCTCCGCATGTCGGAGATGTTAGACGACTGGAACAATGGAAGAGATCCACCAAGAGTGATCCCTGGATTCCCCGAGCTGTTTTCTAGGACAAGTGGGACTTCCAATGTCCCCGTAAGTTATCCAACTACCCCATTCGGGTACCCTACCATTTCAGCTCACTCTACTGGATCACCCTCCGAGTCTTATCCCCGGGTGTCAATGACGTACATGGCTACGAACATATTCACTGCACCGCCTTGTCCAACTGCGGCACAACCCGCTATACACAGTCCTAATTTTGACTCATCCTCATTCACATTCCAAGCACCATCCTTCTCATTGGAACCTACCCGGTTTACCACCAAAGCCTACCCTCAGCAGCATCGATACGAGCTTACACCTGGGCAAGACCAAAATCCTAGAGCACCCGAACAGGATGAGATGGCTAAGAGAATGAGAAGCCTCGAACAAAGCTTAAAAAACATGCAAGGGTTGAGCGGGCAAAAGAGTGTCTCCTATGCGGATTTGTGTATGTTCCCGCATGTCCATTTCCGTCAGGGTTCAAAACACCAAAATTTGAAAAGTATGACGAGCACGGCGACCCCATTGCTCATTTGAAGAAGTACTGCAATGAGTTACGGGGAGCCGGTGGCAGAGAGGAATTATTGATGGCATATTTTGGGGAAAGCCTAATCGGCATTGCTTCTGAGTGGTTTATGGACCAAGACATCTCATGTTGGCATATCTGGGATGATCTTGCCCGAGACTTTATTCGGCAGTTCCAATACAACATAGACATTGCGCCGGATAGGAATTTTCTGACAAATCAAAAAGAAGAAATCCTCAGAAAACTTCAGAGAATACGCAATTAAGTGGCGCGAACAAGCTTCAAGAGTGAAACCTCCAATGGATGAGATGGAGATGGTCACTGTCTTCTTGCAAGCCCAAGAGCCCGATTACTTCCAGAATATGATGTCGGCCATGGGAAAGCCTTTTTCAGAAGCAATTAAAATCGGGGAAATGGTATAAAATGGTCTGAAAATGGGTAGAAGCTTGAGCCAGGCAGCCATAAGAGCAACCTCCCAAGCCATACAAGGTGGGTCCGGAGGACTAGCAAGGGGCAAGAAAAAGGAAGAGACGTCCATGGCAGCGTCGGAAGCAAGAGAATATCGTAACCCCATGCCCCATTTTCCAGAGAGAACCTCATAACACTACTACCCCCACCAAGATGTGGCCTATGCTCCTCAGCTTTACATGGTCATGAATGCTCAACCTTACGGCCGACCACCGCAACAAGCCAACCGAAACCAAGCTCCACTTCTAAGAAATCAGCCTCCTCACCGAAACCACTATAATCCCCAACCACCCGAGAATAACTTCCGTCCTCGGGAACCACCCAGGAGACAAACTTTCACCCCCATCGGTGAACCATATTTTGAGTTATTTCCAAAGCTTATCCAAATGGGTTTCCTGCAACCCATACCCCCAAATGGGCAAAACCCGAAATCACCATCATATCAGAGGGGTGTCAGATGTGCCTATCATTCAGGGGTAGAAGGGAATGATACGAACAATTGTTGGACTTTAAAAAGGGGAGTGGAGGACATGATAGAACAAAGAAAGATAGTGGTAAGGGACGAAGAGGTCCCGAATGTGACTAACAATCCTTTGCCAGTCCACAACAATGGGTCGTTGATTGGAATGATTTGTGAAGATGGGGAATTTGATCCGGCGTTAAAAGCTATAATTTCCATCGCTGATACAGAGAGAAAGCCAAAAATTGCCCTGAAGCAAGATGAAAGGGAAAAGAAGACCCAAGCTACCCATGCAAAATCGGAAATAAAAGTTGAAGCAGGAACGAAGGCAATGCCTCCAAGAAATGGTGTTCTCTATATCCCACGAGGCAGCAAAGAAAAGCAGTTGAATTTGAGTCCTCCAAAAAGATTCCAAGTGAAAAGGGGAACACCAAATGCATGTGCCAAAAGGAGCCTATATGGTCCGGGGGCCAATCAAACCACTTCGGCTGAATGAGCCAGTGGTTATTGGACGCGTGCCACAGAAGCCCATGACAGATCTCGTTGCTGTACCCTGGAATTACAACAAAACGATGGTGACCTATAAAGGCAAAGAAATCTCAGGAGCAGTTAAAGAAAATCACCCTGCTGAAAGGCACGCCAATTTGGAAGAAATAAACAGCGCCACCAGAAAACGCTTCCCATCTATAAAGCCTGTGAGTGCCGAGGAAGCAGAAAGTTTCTTTCAAAAGATGAAAATGGCAGATTATGAAGTGATTGACCAGCTTCGAAAGTTTCCCGAACAAGTTTCCCTGTTATCTCTATTGATGAATTCCACCGAACATCAGAAAGTGTTAATTAAGACTCTTAATGAAGCATATGTGCCTGTTGAGACTTCTGTAGATCAGCTGGAAAGAATGGCGAAGAGATTCTTTGCAATCAACCAGATATCCTTCAGTAAGAATGACTTGCCCCCAGAAGGAGCCGCACATAACAAAGCCCTGCACCTAACAATTAAATGCGAAGGGTACTATACGAAAAGGGTTACGGTGGATGGAGGTTCCGGGGTAGACATCTGCCCGCTCTCGACTTTACAACATATGGAAATTGGGACCGAAAGAATTCGACCCAACAATCTCTGTGTACGGGTTTTTGATGGAATAAAAAGGGACACAATTGGAGAGATCGACCTGATTTTGACCATTGGCCCAGTAGATTTTGAAGTAACTTTCCAGAATCTGGACATGGACACGTCCTACAACTTTCTTTTGGGGAGGCACATGCAGCCGCAGCTGTACTCTCTACCCTTCACCAAATGGTAAAATTCGAGCATGAGGGTCGAGAGATCGTGGTCCACGGGGAAGATGAGCAATCAATCTTTCGGGACCCTTCAGTCCCATGTCTTGAAGCAAGAGAGGGAAGCGAGCACATAGTTTATCAGGATTTTTAAATTGTGGTCGCCGACCAGTATGAAGAAGGGATCCCTTGCCCCCAACCTTTCCTGTCCAATGCCTCAATCATAGTCGCTAAAGAAATGATCCGACGGGGATTCAGACCGGGAAAAGGACTTGTAAAATCACTCCAAGGAATAACTGAACCTATCACCTTGCCTCCCGCTAAGAAACTCTTTGGGATAGGTTTCCACCCTACTCCTAAAGACGAAGATTGGGCAAAAAAAGAGAAAAAATGAGGGATGGAAGTTGCCTCAACCACTGCCACACTTGTACGAAACCTTCGTCAGTCTAAGGTATGATGAAGAAGAGGATAAAGCCTTTACTGCCAAAGAGATTGAGGAAATATGTGGGGCAATGAGAGAAATACTTTATGAAACCCACATGGTTCAGCCGGGAGAAGCACAAGCACCACTGAGGTGCTATACATGGGGCCAAATGCTAAGCTTCAGAATTGGGAGGCTACACCGTTTCCGGTCAGGCGGGAGTCCGGGTAGACTTGTCCTGCCACCTTTCCTGCATCACGAGTTATCCCAGGGTGTAACTCGGATGTTTTCTTTAGTCCCCTATTTTTTAATTTCCGGAGATGTAAACCCTTTTATCTTCCCAATTCCAAGGAATAAAATCAGTATTTCGTCATTTTATTTTTCTTTATTCTTTCCGATCTTTGATATTTTTCTTTTATCTTTTCTTTTCAGTTATAATAATGCGGCTTTAAATAACATGACATGCTTGTGGACTTCATGCCCAGATCCAAACACGCTGTCTAATTGTGAAATAATGAATCAAGAATCGGAATATGATGAAGAAGAGGCTTTTAGGGAAATAAATCGAGAACTGGAACACTACAAGAATAAACCTAAGCCGAATTTGAATGACACAAAACCAGTTAATTTGGGAACCTCTGAAGAAATTCGAGAGACCAAAATAAGCATTCACACAGATGAGAAAACACGGGATGCAATAATTCAACTCCTGTTTGAGTTTAAAGATGTGTTTGCTTGGTCACACGATGACATGCCAGGATTAGGTGTTGATCTAGTGGTGCATAAATTGCCAATCTACCCTGATTGTCCCCCAGTTCAATAGAAACAGAGAAAGTTCAAGACTGATATCAGTGATAAAATCAAAGAAGAAGTCACAAAGCAGTTGAAAACAGGGGTAATCCGGGTGGTCCAGTATACTACGTGGTTGGCTAATGTAGTTCTTGTGCCGAAGAAATATGGGAAAAATCGGGTGTGTGTGGACTACCGAGATTTGAATAGGGCAAGTCCCAAAGATAACTTCCCCTTGCCCAACATCCACATCCTTGTTGATAACTGTGCCAAACATGAGATACAGTCTTTCGTGGATTGTTACGCGGGATATCACCAGGTGTTGATGGATGAGGGAGATGCCGAGAAAACCGCTTTCACTACACCTTAGGGTACCTACTATTATCGGGTTATGCCATTCAGTTTGAAGAACACCAGGGCAACATACATGAGAGCCATGACTGCTATTTTTCATGACATGATGCATCAAGAGATAGAGGTGTATGTAGACGACGTGATCATGAAGTCACAATCATGTTAGAGACTTGAGGAAATTTTTTGAAAGGCTGCGAAAGTATGACTTGAAGCTGAATCTGACTAAATGCGCCTTCGGAGTCGCATCAGGCAAACTTCTGGGTTTCATAGTCAGCAAGAAAGGTATCGAGTTGGATCCAACGAAGATAAAGGCCATCCGGGACCTGCCTCCTCCAAGGACAAAAAAGGACGTAATGAGTCTATTGGGCAGCTTAAACTATATCAGCCGTTTCATCGCTCAACTGACTTCCACATGTGAGCCCATATTCAAGCTATTAAAGAAAGATGTAGCGATCAAATGGACAGTTGAGTGTCAAGAGGCTTTTGACAAGATCAAAGAATATCTTTCAAATCCTCTAGTTTTGGCCCCGCCGGAGCCGGGGAGACCTCTGTTCTTGTATCTGACAGTCTTAGAAAATTCTTTCGGCTGTGTCCTCGGGCAGCATGATACAACTGGAAAGAAGGAACATGCGATCTATTATTTAAGCAAGAAGTTCACCGGTTATGAAGTCGAATACACCTTGTTGGAAAGAACATGTTGTGCTTTGACATGGGTCGCTCAAAAGTTGAGACATTATCTTCAGGCTCACGCTACTCACCTCATTACCAGGTTGGATCCTCTGAAGTACATATTCCAGAAATCGATGCACACTGGGAGATTGGCAAAGTGGCAAATTTTGCTTACCGAATTCGATATAGTCTACGTCACTCGCACGACGATTAAAGCCCAGGCATTGGCGGATCACTTGCTGAAAACCCGGTTGATGAGGAATACCAATCGTTGAGTACTTACTTTCCAGATGAGGAGGTAAACACAATAGGAGTAGTCCCTCAAGACGCTCGTGCTTGGAAAATGTTCTTTGATGGGGCTGTAAACGCCAAAGGTGTAGGAATTGGGGCAATCTTGATCTCACCCACTGGTCAACACTATCCGGCTATAGCTAGGCTCCGCTTCTTTTGTGCGAACAACACGGCAGAATATGAAGCCTGCCTCATGGGCATGAATATGGCATTCGATCAAGATGTTGAAGATTTGCTGATCATGGGAGATTCAGATCTGATTATCCAGCAAGCCCAGGGTGAATGGAAAACTCGAGATGTCAAGCTTATTCCTTACCGGCAGCACGTTGAAGATCTCGGCAAGCGATTCAAATCAATAGAGTTCAGGTACATCCCACAGTGTCACAATGAACTAGCTGATACACTTGCCACTTTAGCTTCAATGTTACCTTATCCAGGCAATGCCCACATCGATCCCTTGGAAATCCAAATCAGGGAAAGACACGGTTACTGTAATGTAATCGAGGCAGGACCAAATATCCAGCCATGGTGCCACGATGTCAAGAGGTTTTTGAAAGCACACGAGTACCCCGAACATGCTACTGGAGATCAAAAGAGAACTATTAGGCGGCATGCGAGTGGTTTCTTTTTGAGTGGTGAGGTCTTGTATAAAAGAACCCCGGATCTTAACCTGTTAAGATATGTTGACGCGGAGGAAGTAGGAAGAATCATGCAGGAAGTACACGCGGGAGTGTGTGGACCTCATATGAACGGGTATGTCTTGACCAAGAAAATCCTACGAGCCGGGTATTATTGGATAACTATGGAGAAAGACGGCTTCAGTTTTGTCCGAAAATGCCATTAGTGTCAGGTGCATGGAGATTTGATTCATGCACCTCCAATAGAGCTACATCCTATGTCAGCACCTTGGCCTTTTGTCGCTTGGGGTATGGATGTCATTGGTCCAATTGATCCAAAAGATTCAAATGGGCACAAATTCATATTGGTCGATATCGATTACTTCACAAAATGGGTCGAAGCTATCACTCTCAAATCGATCACTAAAAAAGTCGTGGTGGACTTTGTACATTCAAACCTTATCTGTCGTTTTGGTATTCCTGCAACTATCATCATAGATAATGCGGCGAACCTGAATAGTCATTTGATGGAGGATGTATGCGAACATTTCAAAATAACGCATAGGAACTTCACTCCTTATCGGCCCAAAGCCAATGGCATTGTTGAGGCAGCAAACAAAAACATCAAGAAGATTTTCAGAAAGACAATCCAGGGTTCCAGACAGTGGCATGAACAATTACCTTTTGCTTTACTAGGATATCGCACCACAGTACGCACATCAGTAGGAGCCACCCCATACTTGTTGGTTTATGGAACTGAAGCTGTGATACCGGCTGAGGTAGAAATTCCTTCGCTCCGGACCATTGTCAAAGCAGAGATTGAAGATAGCGAATGGGTTACGACTCGATTGGAGCAGTTGACCTTAATTGATGAAAAGCGGATGGCTGCAGTCTGTCATGGGCAGTTGTACCAAGAAAGAATGACCTGTGCTTACAACAAGAAAGTACGACCCAGGAATTATGAAGTAGGACAACTGGTATTAAGGCGCATTCTTCCCCATCACCAGAAAGCAAAAGGAAAATTTGCTCCTAATTGGAAGGGTCCGTACATCGTCAGGAAGATATTGCCAAGAGGAGCATTATATCTGGGTGATATTAAAGGAAAGTATCCTGAAATAGCTGTGAACGCAGACGCAGTAAAAAGGTACTATGTCTGAGTTTACTTCAGTGATGTCTTGGCACATTTGAGATGATGGAGGAATTTATTCCCGCTACCCAAACATCATCAACCCCTTTTGCAAGCCCTTTTGAGCCGGTTACATTTCTTGGCTACCCTCTTTGGAATCCAAAAACACCATGTAAAAAAAATGATTCGCTTGAACTACGTTCTGACTTGATTCCGAAAGGATACGTAGGCAGCCTCCCTCTGGGGTTCAGTCACACCAAAACAAAAATCCAATTTTCCTCGAAGTTGAAACTCGGGCATATGTTATAATGGTTCGACCATGAGCTCACCAAATGATTCCAAAGTTGTAATCCCGTCCACAATTCTTTTACCCAAAACCGAGTGCAAGTCCTTCAGATCAATTGCCAAAGGCGAGGGAAAACTAAGAAATATCATTGTTGAAAGCCGATGCATTCTAAATTGAGAGAAATAAATGAGAGAGTCTTATCGGTGAAAACCTTCGGGCACCATGAGGCGACGGGAGTTAGAGAAACCAAAAATGAGAGAGTCCGTTCAGTGAAAACTCGCAAAGAGCACTATCGAGCGATGTTTGAGAAGAGAAATGAGAGAGGTCGATTAGCGAAAACCCGCAAAGGGCGCTATCGACCGAAAAGAGGATTTCACCACTAAAGGTCCTGACATTGTTCTTTGGTTCGGAAACATAGATCCGTTTGGTTCATGAGAAAATGCAAGTTCGTGAGGATCGGGCATCCAGTCCAAGAAGCATGTCATTTCAGTTTGAAGTCAGCATGCACCCCAGATAAGTCCCTCTCTTTCACCCGAAAGGGACGTTTCTATTTTTAAATTCATCTTTCCACTCCTTGTTTGCTTTTCCTTGAATCCCTTTCGGTGTAACCCTAAATTCCGAAATTGTTACAAAGAAAAAGTGGCAGGACTGGTTTCACAGAGTTCCGTCTGGCAAGAGGCGAAGAAAATACACAGCCTCAGTGGCGCGTCAGTCCAATCCCGACTGACCATGGTGGTTGATCGTTTCCAAAGTAAAAGACATTGGGAAAAAGAGAAAGTCAAAGGCAAAGGTCCCAAGAGCAGAATAAAGTGAAAAGTCCAGAGCCCACACGGGCAAGTCTTCATGAAGACCTAAAAGTTGAGTTTTGTCAGGTTTGAAAAGAATTTTCCTCTCAAGATCGGCAAGCGGCAAAGTTCTCAACGAAAATGGGACTGGGATCGAGCAATTGAGATGATCAAGGCCACAAAACTGACCACCGTTTCAACTAACAAATCGTTCTTTGTTGAAAACAGGTCTTGTTCAAAGCAACCATGCAAGATGCAGGGGCAACCCAAAAATAAATGAAACGTGCAAGTGCTGAAACAACTCTGCAGCAAGGAATCAACCAAAAGGGATGTTTCTCCGTTAATTCCTTCACGCATTTTGCTAAATAAAAGAAGAAAATAAGAATAAAGTTAGAGAAGTTGAAGAAAGAAGAAAATAAAATAAAATGAAAACCCCAAAAGAAAAGCAAATCATGATAGCATAGGACCCCATTCCTTAAAAATCATGGCATAACCCGCGAACCTTTTCCGGCATAACCCGATGACCTTCCCGGCATAACCCGTAGACCTTTTTCCGGCATAACTTGATGACCTTCCCGGCATAACCCGTAGACCTTCCCGGCATAACCCGTGGACCTTTTTCGGCATAACCCGATGACCTTTCCAGGCATAACCCGTGGACCTTTTCCGGCATAACCCGATGACCTTCCCGGCATAACCCGTGGACCTTTTCCGGCATAACCCGATGACCTTCCCGGCATAACCCGTGGACCTTTTCCGGCATAACCCGATGACCTTCCTGGAATAACCCGTGGACCTTTTCCGGCATAACCCGACGACCCTTCCGGCATAACCCGATGACCTTCCCGGCATAACCCGTGGACCTTCCCGGCATAACCCGATGACCTTCCCGGCATAACCCGTGGACCTTTTCCGGCATAACCCGATGACCTTCCCGGCATAACCCGTGGAAATTCCCGGTATAACCCGATGACCTTCCCGGCATAACCCGTGGACCTTTTTCGGCATAACCCGATGACCTTTCCCGGCATAACACGTGGACCTTTTCCGGCATAACCCGATGACCTTCCCGGCATAACCTGTGGACCTTTTCCGGCATAACCCAATGACCTTCCCGGCATAACCCGTGGACCTTTTCCGGCATAACCCGACGACCCTTCCGGCATAACCCGATGACCTTCCCGGCATAATCTGTGGACCTTCCCGGCATAACCCGATGACCTTCCCGGCATAACCTGTGGACCTTTTTCGGCATAACCCGATGACCTTTCCTGGCATAACCCGTGGACCATCCCGGCATAACCCGATGACCTTCCCGGTATAACCCGTGGACCTTTTTTGGCATAACCCGATGACCTTTCCCGGCATAACCCGTGGACCTTTTCCGGCATAACCCGATGACCTTCCCGGCATAACCCGTGGAACTTTTCCGGCATAACCCGATGACCCTTCCGGCATAATCCGATGACCTTCCCGGCATAACCCGTGGACCTTTTCCGGCATAACCCGATGACTTTCCCGGCATAACCCGCGGACCTTTCCGGCCTAACCCGGCTATTTCCCAGCACATCCTGGATCCATTCACAAGGATACACAATCCTGATTTGACTGTTTAGATATGTGTCACAACTAACTCACGAAATTTTCCTAGTGAAAACTGGGGCAGCAGATTTCGTTCGTTTGTTTGTCTTTGATGTCTTAAGCAGTTTGACCTCAAACCACAAGGATTCGAGATGATCAAAATAATGAGTTTCAATCCAAAATAAAGAAGAGAAGAAAGAGAAAACAAAAGAAGGTGAGTTCAAATACTGGAGCAAACAAAGGCGCGGATTGCTCGAAATCTGATCGAAGTCACAAGTTCCGCCAATCCTGTTTCACTCAATGTTGCAGAAATAAACAAGCACCTACAACTTGCGAGCATCAAGATTCAGATCAAAGTCTACAAGAAAAATGAGATAAGACCCAAGATCAAGTTCAAAAGAATTATAGATAGGAATCTTGTAACTCATAGTTGATAGACATAGCTAGCTTAGCTTCGATTTTCCTTTTTGGTGTAATAAGGAGGTCAGTAAGTAGCAGCATCAGCAACAACTGCAGTAACAGTAAAGACACAGCTCCTGGTAGCCCAAACTACCAAAACTTCCCGAACTACATTGACCTGATTCCCTTTTTGCCAGGGATATGTAGGAGGCCTCTGAAGCAAAGGCTTGGTCAAACTCTTTTAAAAAAAAATGCTTCACACGGAGTATTCCAACGGGCAAAAATCGCTCGTATCCGCTCACTTTATCTTTGCACGAAAACCCTTTGTATTTTCGGGCAAAGAGGGGCAGCTGTGAGCACGTGATTTTTGCTTCACGAAAATTGCTCCAAAAGAAATCGAAAAATTAAAGCAAATTGTCTTTGGGTATAATTTTGAGAATTTTGCGCGACATTGTTGATAATTATTTTTGTCTGTGAGTGTTCATCTTGTTTAAATTAATGGAAAATACAAAAAATATACGTTGCATGCATATTTAGGATTTAATCGTGCATTTAGGAATTAATTAAACCCTGATTTGGTTTTTAAAAAAAAGGAAAATCACAAAATATGCATTTTTATTCTATTTTTGTCATTTAAATGTGCCATTGTGCCATCTTATTTTAATTAAATATTTTAACTTGTGTGTTAGCTGTTGTTAAGGGTTAATTAATATTTTTGTAATTTAATTTTTTTTTTACAATTTGTTTTAGAATTTTTGTAATTTGTTAATTAAAAGAAGAAAAGAAAAGACTTGAAAATATGAAGCAAATTGGATTTGGGCCAAAATTTTAAACCAAAACCAGGCCCAAACGTCCCAGTGACCCAGTCCAATCCAGTCCGTCTCTGAGACAGTCCAAACGACGTCGTTTCTGAGCCACAAATCTGGACCGTTGATCAAACAGATCTAACGGTCCAGTTCAGCCTTTGCATAATTGAAACGACGCCGTTTTGAGCAAGTTGATCTTAGCCGTCCAGTTTCAATGATCTAACGGCCTCAACCTTTCCCCATAACCCGGTCCATTTTCACCCGGGTCAACCCAATCTCCCGATTTAACCAAATGCCACCGTTTCCCTTAAGTGGATTGATCCAGGCCATTTGATCGTGCTTGATCCAACGGCCAGGATCAAATCCATCACATGGTATATAAACTCAATCACTTACCTCACGCCCCCCTAAGCCATACCGCCCCCCCTAGCCATCGTCTCTCTTAGAGACGACCCTGAACCTTCCGCTCATGACCACCGTGACTCCGTATACCGGAAATCGCTTCACGGCGGTTCCGGTAGGCTAAACTCCGCCATTTTTACACCACAAACGCACCTCGACCTCCCTTTTCCAACCATCACTATAGCTCCCCTCGAATCAGGCCCCAACTCTTCGAATCTTAAATCGAAGGTTGGCCAGAAAACCTCACCTTCTCCGATGGCCGCCAAATTAACACCCTAAGACCTTCTAACCACCCCAAACCCAAATCATTAAACCTTTTGGCTCGAATCTTTGTGGAACTTCTCGAATCTTCATTTGAAGATTCGAGCAAAACATGAACCTATCCCAACCGAGCCCAAATTCACACCCTGTCACCCCCTGACCTCCCTCGTGCCCAAATCACCTCTGGTTTGGTTCGAATCAAACCCAAACCACTCGAACCCCAATCCGAGCCCAAGAACCCTAGAAAACTCGAGCCTGAATTTCTGTCCAGATTGAAGAGTTTTTGGTTGTTCAATGGAACTTAGTCGAAGTGTTCTCAGTTGAGAACACTCGATTAAGGTCCGTTTGGCCTCCAAAAGCTCCAAGTCCGAAATTGGTCCAAGTCCATTTGATTTCTGATTTTTTTTGGAGGTATTTCTTCTTCTTTTTCTTCTATTATTATTTATGAATATTTGTTGTTAGTTAGTTTTGTTATTTTTTATCTTTTTCGGTTGTTCTGTTCTTCTCCATAAGACCTTTTATTTGGTCTATTGTTTATTTCTGTTTGTTGTTAATTGTGGTTGTTATAGAATACATATTCGATTCGATTAATATCGTCGAATAATTAGTTTCGTATTTCCCTTGTTTTGTCCGAAAGCTATGAATCACTATTTGTATGTCGATTATATGTTATCGATTATATATGTTGTAATCGATTAAATAAATATCGTCGATTAGTTGTATAGGCTTGTTTGTTAGAACAATGTGACAATAATATTATTGATACTGTTTAATTTGGTCTGAATCATTGTTTGAATTAAAGTCTGAATTGGTTATAGCTGAATTTAGGAAATTGAATTGGTTATAGCTGCAATTTTGATAAAAGTTCAGAGCTTAGTTTAAGTGGACTGCCAGTTGAGCATGTGTTGGACCATTAGAGTAGTTTAATATTAAAAGCTGAAAATGCACATGAGAATGGTAGTGGAACCTGCTGTACAGTAGGATATTCACTACATTTTGAACTCTAGAAATTTAAAAATTAGAAGTTCCATGCCTAGACAAACTGAAGTGGAAAGAAAACAGAGGGAATAACATGGATTTGATCAGTTTTTAAATGAGTTGACAGGCTGTAAGGAGAGTTTAGTTTTGTTATATAAGAGAAATTTCAGAACAGCTTGAGGGAGAGTTTTTCTTTATCAGTTAAAAATAGTCTAGAGCATTCTGAAAAAGACTAAGAGCATTGAGAGAATTTTGAGAGCATTAAGAAAAGAGAAAAGTTTTAAAAAGGGTGGAAAAGAGTGAATTGAGGCTGAAACTTGGAACACAATTTTTTTTCCCAGAGTTTGAGTTAAAAAGGGACTGAATTTTAACATCAGAAATTGAGTGTTGAAGAGTTAAAAACTGAAGAAATCTGCTTTCTTTCACGGTTGAAGATCAGTACTAGTGTGCTATTGTTTGATTGAAGTTTGAAGTTTCTTTTCTTCGAGTGTTTGAAAACTAGAAAACTGTTGTTTTCCTGCTTCTGGTTCTTTCGGATTCGGCCTGGTCTTGCTACTTGGTATACTGTTACTGTTTCATCGAACGTGCTCGGATGCTCTTTGGTTTTCGAATCTGTTCCTGGGTTTCCATTACTGTTGATGTTGCTGTGTTGTTGTTATTGCTGTTGGATTCTCATCCTCCTCTTTTCCTTGTGTTCAAATACTAGGTACACCACTTCGAATCACCTCAATGTATGTTCATTGAAGTTAAAGTGAAATGGACAAGGGATCTGTTGATTCCACTAATAAGAACTTGTATTTAGTTAATTTTTGTTAGGTATTTTTCTGTTATAGGAATGGTATATGTATGCATCACTAGGACTGTTCTTTTATAAGATCACTGATTAGCAATAATAATGATGTGAAATGTTATATTATGGAACTAGGATTCATGAAATGGTGTAAACATTAGTCAATACGGTATGTATATCTAATTTGAGCAATTTGTAGATTGTTGAATATTGGATGTATGTCTGTAGGAATCTCACAGTTATTAGTTTCATGCCTTGCTAGTTTGTATAATATAGTTTGAAATCACATTCAATTCAAATTGATAAATAGTTAATGTGGAGTATCGGTTCAATTTAGTTGATTGGTAAAATCTAGCTTTGAACTCACGAAAACTGGAATAGAAGTAATGTGAGGTTTGTGATTTTCGAGTCTTTTAGTAACAAAGATCCGTAAGTATTAGGTAAACATAAGGGCCATTAATTTTGTAGAATCAGCTGGTTTAACATATTTGAAGTACAAATCAATATAGTAAGGCTAAGAACATTAATCCAATAGGCATGAGTCGAGCAAGACGAGTCAACGTTGAAATCTAATAAACTTTTGAATAAGCATTAGTAATTAAGGTTAATTTTAGTTTCCAATAGTTGTAAATAATTAATTCCAATGGTTTATTCATCTAACAATGTGGGTTTAAGTTAGTTATAAGATAATTAGCTTCTTTTGAAAATATTACTTGTCAATTTCGTATTTTTATTTATAGTTTCGATTTTAATAATATTCTTTTTCGTTAACAATGGTCTTAAGATAGTAACTAATAAATGACGACCTTTTTAAGTATGTAATTAATTAGGACTTTTCTCTTTTATCTTTAGATACAAACTTAAATATAAACAAAATGTAGTCATCCTAGGATTTCCCTTTTAAAATAACTGAGGCGTGCCTCGCCAAAAATAAAACGCACAAGCGACGGGCCCCCCTAGTTTTAGTAATAACTACTTAGCTTTTCGGGAGAGGCTATTTAGCGAATATTCACGGCCTTCCCCAAAGATAATATTGCGTTAGACTCTATAGGCGTGATTTTAATTAAATTATATTCTTAAGTTCGGGTGCACATTTATGTGACCCAAATCCAAATCTCAACGGAGTCGAAATGTGTCAACAACCACGGGTGCATTGATTGCTAAGTAGTTCGAAACACATTTTCACGACGTTGCAATTCTATTAAAAATAATAATAAAAGCGGTTTAAAGTTAATAAAAGCACATAAGTTATAACATGTATTAAAATCAGATATTTTAGCCATCTATAATAATTCAAGCGACCGTGCTAGAACCACGGGATCCGGGGTGCCTAACACCTTCCCTCGGGTCAACAGAATTCCTTACTTAGAATTTCTGGTTCGCAGACTTCATTTGGAAAGTCGAAAAATTCCTCGATTTGGGGTTCAAGATAAATCGGTAACTTGGAACACCAAAAGCCAAACTTTTTCTCAAGTGGCGACTCTGAAATAAATAAATAATCCCATTTCGAATAATGTCACTTTAAATGGAAAAACTCCCTCATATTTACCCTCCGGGGTGGGTGCGTAAAAAGGAGGTGTGACACCCGTCACACAAAAAACGAAGAGTGCAGGTCCCGCAAACATCACAAGCCTTGGATTCCTTCTATCGGGTTCAAAAATTCAATTTGGATTTATTTCAAAAAACTTAAATCGGGGTATTTCGATTTTGTTTATGTCGAAACTCGTAGAGCATATGCATATTTGTTTTATTGAATGTATTTTTACGTTGATTTGTGTTATATTTGTGTTTAAATTTATATGTTATTTTATTAGCCTTGGGACAAAAATAGTTAATTATTAGCCTTGAATTATTTATTTAATTTGTTGTTTTTATATGTAATAGTGGCCTTTTAGCGTTGTAAATTACAGAGCCTTGTGGCGTAGTAAAATATAGAGCCTTTTAGCGTAGTAAAATATAGAGACTGTTAGCGTAGAGTCTCTATTGTTTAAGTATGTACTAACTACAAACTCTATCCAATTACACCTTATAAAATTAATTATTTAATTTATAATAATAAACTTAAAAAACTAACAGATTAATATATGTTTATATCGGGTATCAAATATCGAGCCTGGAACCCATAGATAATTACTCAGTCCATTTAAATAATTATTTATTTAATTTATTATACTAACAAAATTTTAAACTTATTGAAATTGACACACATAATAATTAATGATAATTTGGTGCTATCGGGCCTCAAATATCGAGCTTGGAACCCACATATAATTACTCAGTCCAATTAAATAATTATTTATTTAATTTATTAAACTAACAAAATTTTGAACTTATATAAATTGACACACATAATAATTAATGGTAATTTGGTGCTACCAGGCCTCAAATATCGAGCCTGGAACCAATAGATAATTATTCAGTCCAATTAAATAATTATTTATTTAATTTATTAAACTAAAAAAATATTAAACTTATTGAAATTGACACACATAATAATGAATGATAACTTGGTGAAACCTGGCCTCAAATATCAAGCCTGGAATCCATAGATAATTACTCAGTCCAAGTAAATAATTATTTATTTAATTTATTATAACACAAACACATAATTAATATTGTTTAAATTATAGTAGACGACATGGACTTGCCGTCTGTGCATCCTGGACCAGCCGAGGATCAGATATTAGTGTTGCAGGGCGACCATAGGTCCTCCTATGTATGGGAGGGACATCTATTGGATCAGACTCTCCGTGCCAGGAGACCTGACGATTTGTGGGACTTTTTGAGGGGGAGACATTTCCATCTCCGCGTAGTCGAGCGCCTAAAGGCTACGACTTTATTTACGATTTTTTGGATTGGGTGGATGCAACTCGATTGGTCTCTCATCACGGCCTTGATAGAGCGGTGGCGCCTGGAGACGCACACTTTTCACTTGCCCACTGGAGAGGCCACCATCACGCTTGAGGATGTTCTGGTTTTGTATGGGCTGCGTGTAGATGGACTGGCCGTTGCACTGACCCAGTACATGAGAGCCTGGACACGTCCCCAGTATTTGGATTTTCTGGGGCAGTATACTGGTTATAGACCACAGGGTGAGGCTGCACTTAAATGGAGCAGTCGCATTTATATGACAGCTATCAGAGAGCATATGGAGGTATTGCACCCAGACATTACCGGCGAGACACATGCTATCCATATTGAGCGATACACAAGGTTGGCGTTGCTACTTCTTTTTGGGGGGTGTCTTGTTCCCGAACACTTCGGGAAATCTAGTGAGTATGCGCATTCTGCATCATCTGCAGCAGTTAGATGAGTTACCCTTGTACAGCTGGGGTGCTGTTATTCTAGCATACCTGTATAGGAGCATGTCGCGGGCGAGCATAGGCAGCCAGGTGGACATATGTGATTTTCTGCCGCTTCTACAGGTGACAACATTTTCGAATACTCTATTCATTGCTCTAAATTCTATATTGTCAAAATGATTCTTAAATTTTACGTCAACCTTGTATCTTAGGTTTGGGCCTGGCAGCGGATCCTACCGCTGCAGCCACCTCTACCACTACTAGAGTCGGGTGTAGAACCTCCGTTTCTCCCTCTAGCTACGAGGTAGGTTCTCCGGCGTGGGAACTACCGAAGGACTGATGCTCATCATAATCTCCTCCTTGTCAGGGATGTGTTAGATATGTTGGTGGCCGAATAGATAAATATGTGCCTAAACTTACTTGTAATAAATTCACTTGAGTAGCGCATACTCACTTTTATGTTAGTATTTGATGGTTCATCTGGATGCCATACAACGTCAAGTTGCTAGCTCAGCTGCCCGATTATTGCTCAGTCGACCGACTAATTTGGAGTACTTCCGTCCCGATGATCTTCTTCAATGTGGTGGAGCATCATGCCACAGAGCATGTACTTTGCCAATTTCACCATCCCCATACTATACCGGGGATCCTACATGGGTACCTACATATTATTAGCGAGATAACCGTACCAGGGTGGACGATCAATATGTAGGATGGCTAGAGCAGCAGGTCCATATTTGGGACCAGCGAGAGTACCGTATTCCGCCACCACCTTCACATATCCAGGAGGCCACTATTGAGCTGTATACGTCATGGTACCTTTGTCACACCTGACTGATGATCGAGAACCCCATTCAAGTACTTGGCGAGCGGTACAGACCATACGCCGGGAGGCACGAGGCACTGGTATATTTTTGTCACTTATTAATATCTTATAATTGTTATATAGCGTTATTTAATTAATATTTTAAATGTTGTACAGGCTATTGGGCATCACATGTTCTACCAGTTGGGATAGGAGATGCAGCAACATGACGACAATGCTGCAGTCGTTGAGTATAGCCAGCGGGTGGAAGAGCTGGCTCATCGGACCCTGTATCAAGCGAGAGATGGCGCAAGGTTGGATCGCGAGGATGAGTATGTGCCGCCAAAGGAGTACCATCGGGGTAGGGCTGTCCCACGAGGCAGGGGTAGGGCATGAAGGAGGGGTGCCCCACGAGGCATGGCTGTCCCATGAGGCAAGGGTGCCCCACGGGGTCGCGGAGGATGGTGGGGAGGTGGTCCCCAGCAAGGGGGTGTTGAGGCACCTGTCGACCCACCTGTTGAGGCACATGATGAGGATTTTGGAGATGAAGAGCTTGGAGATGATCAGCCGGGTTATATCCCTCAGGTAGATGAGCCTTCCAGCAGCATGCCGTCGTACAACCTTCAGCTATCTCTGATCACGGGTACATTCGACGGGGATGTAGACCAGTTCTTTTCATGCTCATCCACCGCTGTTGAGGATCGGCCAGACCAGGACGTGGATGGCGGGTGTAGGTTGAGTTATGCATCATCCCCGGTGGTTGATGCGGATCTACCACAGGTGCAGGTATGTTTGTATTACTATAAAATTTTAATTTGTTTTCTTTTCCTTAATGATTTTCCATAAATTAATATTTAATTTTCTTATTAAAGCTTTGTCCCAACCCATCACGGAGGCCACTGTATTCGGTGATGAGGACACCACGGATGCAAATACTCAAAAGGCCGACGAGACCATTGTGAGAAATTTTTTTTGACTTAACACGTACAATATTAATATACATTTTCACATGCTAAGCTTAGTACTTGTTTTGTAGGTTGCTGACGGCCCAACGACCTCTTCTACTGATCCTGCCAGTTGTATTGTCGGTGCTTCTGTGCATCCTTACATAAAGAGGCAACTTGATGATGATGATTCCGATAGTGTACCCAATCGACAGGGGATGCAGCTCAGGCCAGCAACAGCACTAAAGCACACAGGCTGCGGGACTCATTGATTTACTTTTGTTAGTACTTTTTTTAAATGCTACATTATGTAAATAATGGCAACAAATCTTTTTTAACAACAATTTTATTTTAACTGCGGTTGAACAACAACTTTATTTTAACATACAACACAAACACAAACATAGCGAACCTAACACAACAAAAACAATACAACTAATAAAAATGCTTGACAAGGGAAACACTTGAGAACATAAATAGTACAATACAAACGCTCAACACGTACAGGCCATTGTTTAGTCACGACCGCCTAGTATTCTCTGCTCCAACCACTTGAACTGGTCTTCCAGCGTTTTTTCTCTTCATCCACCTCCTTGAGTTTTGCCTTCAACTCCTCAATTTCTTGCTTGGATTGACGCTCTCTGTCCCACTGCCTCATGCACACATTATGAAGATGATACAACTTGTCTTTGTAATATTCCTGCTCACATGTTTCATCAATACATACCTTAAAATTACATGTAGGTACATCGAGTTACCTATAAAACTTGTTCATACACGCCCAATAGCGGCTTCCAGCTTCTTCCCAACAATCGTACATCATGCTTTTGATTCCACCTTTGGCAATAAAGGGGTTGTTGAGACATTTCTTAAAGAGAAACTTTGGTTTTATGGAAATATTTGCTATAGGTTATTGTTAAGAATAGAAAATAACTAGAATGCGCTCGTTATTTATAGTCAAGATTTCACATAAAATGTAATATTATACCACGCTTTACATACACGTAAAACGTAGTATTATATCATACTTTACATATTAAATTTCTTTGAAGTGAAACAACTTTTTCACATGGTTTTCAGCTTTTTCAGAATGACAAAACAACTCAAAAAAGTAGTATTATACCACGCTTTACATATTAAATTTCTCTGAAACAAAAAAGATTTTCACATGATTTTCAGCTTTTTCAGAACGACAAGACAACTAAAAAAATGTAGTATTATACCACGCTTTACATATTAAATTTCTCCAAAACAAAACAGCTTTTTCACATGGTTTTCAGCTTTTTAGAATGACAAGACAACTCAAAAAATATAGTATTATACTGCGCTTTACATATTAAATTTTTCTGCAACAAAACAGCTTTTTCACATGGTTTTCAGCTTTTTCAGAACGACAAGACAACTCAAAAAAATATAGTATTATACCGCGCTTTACATATTAAATTTTTCTGCAATAAAATAACTTTTTCACATGGTTTTCAACTTTTCATAACGACAAGACAACTCAAAAAACGTAGTATTATACCGCGCTTCGCATATAATTTTTAAAAAATTTTAGATTGGTCTTCTTTAGTAAAACCAATAAGTTGAATATTTGAACAATTTTATGAAAAAAATACTATATTAGGTAATAATGGCAACAATTCTATTTTAACAATATTTTTATTGTAATAGAATTTCAACAACAATTTTAATTTAACATGACAATACAAACACAAACATAACAAACCTAAAGATACACATAACAAAAAGCAAACAATACAACTAATGAAAACACTTGACAATGAAAACATAAAGATACACAACTACGCTCAATACATACAAGCCACTGTTTAGTCACGACCGGCTACTGCTCTCTTCTCCAACCACTTGAGTTGGTCTTCCGGTTTTTTTTTCTTCTTCCACCTACTTGAGTTTCGCCTTCAAGTCCTCAATTTCTTGGTTGGTTCGGCACTATCTTTCCCATTGCCTCGTACAAAAAATATGAAGATCATAAATTCTCTCTTTGTAGTATTTATTCTCACATTGTTCATCCATCCATACATCAAAATCACATGTAGGCTCGTCGGGTTGCCTATCAAACTTTTTCATACATGCGCAATAGCGGCGTCCACCTTCTTCCCACCAATTGTATAAACTGCATTTTTCTCCACAATAGCACCTTGGGACATTAAGGGGTTGTTGAGATATATCTTAAAGAGAAACTTTAGTTTTATGAAAATATTTGCTATTGGTTGTTGTTAAACGCAGAAAATAACTAGAATACGCTCGTTTTTTATAGGCAAGATTTCACATAAAACGTAGTATTATACCACGCTTGACATACACGTAAAACATAGTATTATACCATACATATTAAATTTCTCTAAAACGAAACAATTTTTTCACATGGTTTTCAGCTTTTTCAGAACGACAAGACAACTCAATAAAACGTAGTATTATACCGCACTTTACATATTAAATTTCTCTGAAACGAAACAGCTTTTTTACATGGTTTTCAACTTTTTCAGAACGACAAGACAACTCAAAAAAATGTATTATTATACTGCGCTTTACATATTAAATTTTTCTGCAGCAAAACAACTTTTTCTGCAGTCGTTTCAGCTTTTTTCAGAACGACAAGACAACTGATAAAACGTAGTATTGTACCACGCTTTAGATATTAAATTTATTTTTTAATATTAATTTTTTTTTATTTTTTACAAACACCAATAAGATTAATATTTGAACAACCATATCAAAAGGTCATGTTAAAAAATTAGATGTAACAAGATTATGGAACATAATTTTATTTGATAGATATTGCAATATACACAAGTACAGACACGTATTACAAAAAACAATACGAAAACAAAAGACTAGGGGTATCCTTTATAGTTGGGTACATTTGACGAACTTGCACGAGGAGCTGGATTACCACTCCACGCACACCACCTGAAGGACATTTACGACGGTCGTGTCCTGTTTGCGAGCATATGCCACATTTACAAGCATAAACAGTGTCACCAACATCCATTTGGTTTGGTATACGCATCCTCTTTTATACTTGCATCTTGCGCAAATAGTCCTTGTTACATACCATCTCAAAAGGTTCCGACGGCCAATAATGCTCAACACCTAATGGCTGCAACTGTCCACTATACGTATCTACATATGCAACAATACTGTATTGCCTATCAATATAGTTGGTTGCCCCTAAACCAACTTGTCGAAAGCACTTCGAGGCATGTGCGCACGGCATGTGGTAGATGGTCAATTTCCCACATGAACACAACCTTCTAGCTTCATTCACCATCTGTAGATTATTCCCACGGTATCCGCGCTTAGCGGTCTTAACTTCAAAAACACCTCGGTCGTGATCGTACTGTAAAAATAAATACCAAAGTGCTTGCCTCTTGTACCTTTCAAATCTTCTCATGGGTATTGGCATAAATTGAACACCCCTGTCCATCAATGCCGATGCAGCTCTATGCCTTTCAACTAACCTCTCCATACTCAGTTTGAATATCACGCAGACCATGAGAGTGCTAGTAAATCCACGGGCAGAATTCAACAAGCCGTTGAATGACTCCGACACATTTGTAGTTAGGGCTCCCCATCTTCTGCTGCCATCAGCATGCAATGTCCACATGTGAAGCTCATGTACCATCAACCAAGTATAGGCTCGTGGATCTATCTGCTAGACCGCTTCCATGCGCCTCATGAATTTGCACTACTGGTGCTCAGTTGCAGCCATCCACATTAAGTCATGCAAGGACTTGTCAAGATATTTCTTCTGGAAATTGGCCTTCAGGTGCCTCACACAGTAACGGTGGTATGCATAGGGTTCCTTCCATTCAGGCAACTGCTGTACAGAACTTAAAATATCACTATGTCGATAAGATATTAGACAAATACCTGAATGCTGTTTGACAACGTGCTGCTTTAAGTGGTTCAAAAAAATCGTCTATGTCTCTTCTCTTTCGTTGGCACAAATGGAAAAAGCTAGTGGAAATATTTGTTTGTTGGCATCTACTGCAACTGCAATCAAAAACTTAATATCATACTTTCCATAGACGTGAGTACCGTCTATGGAAATTACAGGACGATAATGCACAAAACCATCAATTGCTGGTTTAAATGACAAGAGCACATAGTTGAAAAAATATTTTGTTCTATCTGGACTCCGCTCACGCCTCCGTTCAACAACAATCCTAGAGTTAAAGTGTTGCACTGTGGCTATGTACCTGGGCAGCGATGAAAAAAATTTATCCCTGTCGCCATAAATAAGTTCAAAGACACGTTTGCGACCGAGATATGCCTTTCTTTTGGTTAAGTGCAACCATACTCCTAGTGGACGGCTGTAATACACTCTTTAATCTTGAACCTAATGGACACTTCCAAATATAGAATCAAGATAAAAGAAATCAAGTCTACATCCAGTTTGAAGTGATTCTCATTGAATTTGTCCATTTCACATCTGTAGGTGCTAATGAATTTACCCACTTTCCACAAACTTGATTTCTTCTTGCTGGCACGCAACATCCAGTGACAACCCATAAAGTCTATACGTCATACAACCTTGTATACCTCCGTAGTTGACTCCCTTACCGTCATCTCACGACACTTTCTTACACTGCAAATTTTTACAACCCTAATTAGGCGAGCTTTATCGGGGAAATACATGCCCTTTGTCAGAACCGTTGGACTAGACTCATCCCACATCGCCGATCGAATTTCCTCATCATACCTTATGAGGGCATCCACGTTCGGCATACTTGGAAAATTATCAAGGTAAGGTATATTACGCTCATGAAATGGCACGTGGGAGTCGTACACTCTTGGTCTACGAGAGGTGGAGGAACATGCTCCCTCGTCAGCTCAGGTTCAACATTCACTTTCTCCTCATCATCACCCTTAATAGGGAAAGGTGTTTCATCTCTTGACTCATCCGCATTATTATCAGAATCACTATCATCTTCCTCACTCTGCGCATCTGCCAAATTACGAGTTAATACATTGTCTATGGGCAATTGTGTGAGGTCATGAACATCAAGAAACTCATTTTCACTGCACAAAAAGAACAAAATGATAAGTTACCCAACTAGATAAATAGTTTACATATAGCTATATCACTTTACTTACAAGTCGTACTGTTTTGACGTTTCATGATGGATATTTTCTTGTTGGTGATGACTCCCGGATGGATCACCGTGGTCCAATACGCCAGAACTATGCATATTACAACTAGGGGCGGGGTCATAACTTGTAAAATTCATATCCGGACGGTACCCACTATGAAAAATATGAGTGTTAATACAAAGCCAATTAAAACATAAAATTAAGATCGCTAAAGTGTAGAAAAATTGAAGTTTATCAATCGTCTTGTGGATTATATAAAGTCAAAAAATTATTTTGTGGCTGCTCATTCGCCGGTGGTGACAAGTTTAAATCAAGGCAAGCTCTTTCATCAGCAATCTGTCCAGCAAAAACTGCTCCAGAATAACTACCCGATGATTGGGGGTTATCGCTACGATGCACGCCCTCATTATTGGGAACTTCTTTAACTTTGACGTATATTTCCAACAATTTTATTACAATAAATTCCCTGTATTCATCCGAAATCTGCAAAAAATCTATAAGAGTTTCATCATCTTTGATGTTAAACTCAGAACAATAAGCAAAGCCCTACGGTGTCACTGAATACAGAAATCTACCGGTTACATTAAGGTTCACCGAACGTTTTCTCACACTCATTTTTTTAAGGTAACAACCATACCAATTTAGCATACTCCATAGTAAGCGGTATTTTAACATGACATTGTAGAGATGAGCTATACCTCACAGAGTTATTCTCCAGCACAACTTCACCCCCCAATATAATAGAACCCTTATTTTTGGCACTTCAGACATTATAAAAAAATGATTGGAAAGAAGAAGAGAGAAGTATGAACGGAAGTTTGAAGGAAAGTTTTGAATGGATTTTCATAAAATTCGAACACCTTTAAATAAGGCAAGTCCGAGCTTGGGGTGCAAAATTTTTTAATGTAAAATGCAGTACAATACCACATTTTATGTATTTGAATTATTGTTATGTCAGTTATCCGAAGAACACTTATTGGTGAGCCCAAAAATCAGTGTAGAATGCAGTATAATAATACGTTTCAGTGTAGAACATAGTATTATACTGAGTTTTACACAAAAATTAAATATTCTCTGCAGTCCTGCAGAACTGTTATTATGGTGGGCAAAAATTTTATTGGGAAACGCAGTCAATACTGCGTTTAAGGGAAACACAGTATTGTAATGCGTTTTTTTATAAAAAACTATTCTTTTAATAAAACACATTATAATACTGTGTTTTAGTTTAACAGCTACTTTCTATTAAAGTAAAATGCACTATTATACTGCGTTTTATGTAGAAATGTGACTTTTTTTTTACTATCGATACGTATTTTGTGCCAAAAATGGCACTATTTCAGTTTCAGACTCCTCTGGATACAAGGTTCATTTTAATTCATCGATCATGTGGGCAGGATTTTCTCTATTTATGTTTAAGATCATGGCACACTTTTAATTTGTAGAGAATAATCAAAATTTCCGTATGAGATTTTTCTACACCAATTTTTTTTTCTCTTTTTTCTCGAGGCTCTCATTTCTATTGTCTTAGCTGCGGGATAGATTCTATATGTATTTTTGGTTTTCACCTGATGTTCGGTACCCGCATTGGAGCCCGACTATATTCGGATTCGCGCCGCATAGGGCCCCATTTGGTGGGAAGCGCTCCCTACCAAGGATTTTTACAATCCAGGGCTCGAATTTGAGATCTCTGGTTAAGGGAAGAACAATCTCATCCACTACACCACATTCTTTGATGTTGAATGCCTCTATATGATAATTGTTTAACCAAAAAATAGATTTTTTAGTCAAAGCTAGAAATTAGAAGAATCGGGTTACTGATAATAAAAAAAAGTGAATAAAGAAAGAAATTTTGAAGTATTCAAGTATGTAAGCTAGTAAATCAGAGTATATTTCAATAGTTACCCCCCTCGACTCAATACATATTTCCCATTTTATGGATCCTTTTGAGAATCTATAAAGATGGACGTTATGACTAAACCATAATGAGGTTATTATGAGCATTTATTAACTTTAAATGCTACGTTACATAATCATTACATTGAATGTAAATATTCCTTAACGGTTCCAGCATTTATTACTCTTGAAATGCTGTATTTGTATCTTTTCCTTTAGCCAGGTTCATTATTCTTCCCGTTGCTCGCATGTAGCTAAACTTAAATAGGGATGAGGCTTCTGAGCCTCTCATCTCGTACGTCTCTTTAACCTCCTGTCTCGTACCTCTTTTTATCCTCTTGTCTCGTATCTCTTTTTGTCCTCTTGTCTCGTATCTCTTTTTGTCCATGCATGTTTGCAATTCGTGGACCATTTATGACCCATTGACTATTCCACGTGTCATGACACGTCACCATATATTTATGTATATAATTTACCAGTACAGATAGTCCCCCCACTTTTCATTTATTCATAAGTTTGAATATTTGGGAAGTGGAATTCATTAAAAGAGAATTTTTGTCACCATTAATGCTTTGAAAAAGTTGACGCTTCAACTGTCACTTCCTTTTAATGCACTAGACACATGTCACCTTCTCATTGGTTACACTATTTTGCAGCACTTTTTAAAGCTTTCTTTTCGGCTTCATTCTTCACGAAGTATTAGTTATCGTCATTATGGTTTCTTCTTCATCATCGTATTTTTTTTTGTTTTTTCAATTATCTATTAGTATAAATATAACCTCTCTTCTTGTCTTGTTCCACATAAAGCGTATTGAACACTTTTACCCTTCGAATTTTCTTTATTATTTCTTGTTTTACTCCGACCTCTGCTTCCATTGCTTCATCAAGTTCTAACCCAGAAAAACACCCATTCTGGATAACTTCCCTAATGCTCCGGTAAGGCATATAAGAGGAGGTAGATTCCGTAACCTAGGTTCCACTCGTGGTAGTATGTCAACTCCTCCTTCTAGTTCTCGTCCCTCTTCTGGAATTAGAGGTTCACATTCTCAAAGGAGTTCTTCTCGTAACAAATAATCTTCTGAGCCACTTTGTGAGCCTTTAGTTGAAGAAATAGTTCCATCTGAAATTTCCTTTCACCATGATAGAGAATCCCTTAAAACTCAAATCGAATCTCTAGAACGTGTTGACCCTTATCCTACTCAAATCACAGAAGTTTTAGCTCCCACAGTTCGTAAGGACTGTCATTGGAGTGATGATTTCCCAATTATCGTTCCTAACCCTAACCAGAGAATTACATCCTACTTAATAAGATATTCCTTTGTCTACACATATCCCTTTACTCTAGGGTTTAAACCGGCCATTGACCCGGTTATTCTGGATTTTTGCCATTTTTTCAATGTGTGTTTGGGCCAAATGGGTCCGATTGTAGAGAGTTGTTGCTTGCCTGAGGTATCTTGCCAATAAGGTGAATGTTGAATTCACCTTTCCCCATCTGATTCATCTTTACTCACCAATGCTTTTTCGAAAAGGTGTGTCTGGTTTAGCAGCTAGGAGTAAGAGGGTTTTAGTTAGACCTGAGGATGATAAAGATCGTGGGTGGTATGCCCGGTACGTTGTTGCTCCCACTGTTGGTTTAGTGCGTGAAAAGAACGTACGCTTCCCGGAGAAGTGGAATTTTGCATGTGACTATTAAATTTTTTCCTGTGCCCCTTTTTTTATTTTCAGGTTTGTTTGTTTTCCTTAATCTCGTCTCTCCTTCTTTTCAGCAACCATGGGCATTGTGGAACTTGTGCCCAACTTCCGTGTTGGGTAGATAAGTTACTGAAGATTGCCCCGATGGAGGGTAGATCGTGGAGAAATCTTTCTCCCCGTTGTGGTTGGAAAGTAAAAACTCAAAGTAAGGATTTTTGTTTTTACCTTATCTATATCCTTGTTACTCTGGCTTTTAACCTTCTTTTTCTTCAGGTTTTGCCATTCGAGGAGTTACTCCAGAGGCTATCTTGGCATCTCGTGATCAAGACATATTCTTGGGATCTGAAGATCAAGATATAGCTCCGAGGTCTGAAAAAAGAAAATCTCTCACAAAAAGATGATTATGAAGAAGAGGGCGAGGGTTCCCTGATATCAAGACCACGAGCCAGGAGACGTATCGTCCCTGAAGACAAGGCTGATGTGTCCTCTTACCTACCTCTTTTTGAGCCTGTTATTACCCAGGTGATCATTCATGATGACGATGTTTCCCCACCTCTGGACACTCATGAATCCATAAACCAGCTTTTTATTAGTGGTTTCAGTAGCGGTCCTTTAGGTCCAGTTCTAAATGAACTTCCTTTGTCTTATTTTATCTCTACCGTTCCTATGATCGTTTCCTTGCCTTCATCATCCATTACTTCCATACCTTCCACCTCTGCCCCTCTTTTAATAGTCTCTCCCCCTATTGTTCATAATAAGGAAGCGGGTTCCTCAAGTAGGGGTTCTACTATGAGGAGCGTGACCATTGAATTTCCTGCCAACGGCATCCTTTTAAGGAAGTATGAGCAAGCTGATACGTGGCTCGAGCCTCTGATTGGCCCTATTAAGAAGGCTAAGCTTGAGAGTCATAGTAATATAACCCTCCTGAATGATATTGTGCATGCAGGTTTGAAGGTATTTTCTGGTTTATTATTTTATTAAGGTTTTTCACTTCAAGAGTCCTAACCTTATCTTTTTATTTATTTATTTTAGTAGGCCAATCTCATTGGTACTGAACTTATGACTCGAGTCCCGCTTTTAGAGAAACTGGCTCATGATTTAGAGAAGGATGCTCATGACGCAGAAGAAGCTACTCGTGACTCTCAATTGGAGGCCAATAATTGGAAGGGCCAGTTCGAAAGTTTATAGATCGGTATGGAAAATTTGGAGAAAAGAAAAAGTACCTTGGAGAAGCAAGTTCAAACTCTAACCTCTGAACTAGCGATGATTAAGGCTACTTCAGTCAAGTCTAAGAAGGAAAAAGAGCGCCTTGAATCTTCCTTTTCGGAAAAGTTGTCCAAGGTCACTGAAGAAAATAGGGCTTTAAAGGCTTTGCTGACTCAGAAAGAGATGCATGCGGGAGAGGTAGCACAAGAGCTTTCTCGGGTACAAGAAGAATTACGAGCTTCTGCATACAAGATCCATTCTCTAGAAAATTCCCACACCACACTTCAATCATCTTATGATTTTGTTTTAGTTAAGAATGAGGAACTTAAGAATGAAGTTTTTGCCTGGGAGAAAGATTATGAACTTCTCGAGGAGTCAACCAATGTTGAAGTGAGTTGGACTTTTCTAAAGTCTCGTCGTAACACCTTGGTAGAAATGAGCCAAGAAAATTTCAACCTTGAATCTGAATTAGGTAAGGTGAATGAGGCCATTAAACGAGCACATCAGCCACAAGACTTTTCATCTCCCGAAGCTGGTCCTCTCTCGACTGAAATTCCTTTGGTTGAGACTTCTTCAATTGAAACTTCTTTGGTTGAGACTCCCACAGCTAAAGTTCTTGTATCTGCCGCATCTGAAGTCCCTGTGTCTATTGAGATTGCCACGAGTGTTACACTTTCCTTAAGTTCATCTGTGTCTATTGTTATTAGTCAAGCTGAGATATTGCCCGTGGATGCTACCACTATGGTGATTGAAGACCAATCTTCAGCTGCTGATGATGCAGTCCTAGTTGAGCCCGCTGATGATCTTTCTTCAGTTCCTTCTTCTTAAAAGGTTTTTGTAATTTGTTTGAAATTCCCTTTTTGCAGGTGCCGATCTGGAAATCTATGTTCAAAGTTTTTGGTTTCTTGTGATAAATGTTTTCTTAGTCAGACTCCGAATTATTAGTTAAAGAAGTTCAAGTCCCCAAGCTTTGTTCAAGGGGCACTTTTTGTATGAACAATTTGATGACTAAGTTTTATACTTAGTCTTTAGTTTTAAAATATTTAAGAAGTTTGTCTTTAAACCTCCATTCGTTCTATTCATATCTTTTATTTTAAGGACTTAAAGAATAGATTGCATTTTTATTCTCTGAAAATGCTTTCATTATCCTCATGACTAAATGACATGAGTTTTATAAAAGAGGACCCTTTTATATTTCAACACTTGATGAAGAAGACGTCTCCACTCCGTAATGGTGTTTATTATACGATAAAAGAAATAGGAACACACATGTTTTATTTGCAACAACTTAGACAAGTTTTCATTTATGAACTTTGACAAGTTTTGAGTAATCCTCTACATGTATTTGAATTACATCTATAACTTTCTCGCAACTGTTTTTCTTGTAACAGATTTTTACAAAAAGAGGAACAATAGATACAAGGTTTTTCTTTATAACCCGTTTTAGTACATAGTCTTTTCCCTTAACCAGGGTTTTGAAAGGTGACTACATTGTTCTCATAGGAAAGAATACTATGATGTATTCTAAGACTTCTTTACTTCCACTCTGTACTTGACTCTTCTTAGGCTTGATTTTTGCTCAATCTTCATTTCCCTTTATATACACGTTACTGCATGTAGTCCCCCAAGTGTTTGAGTGAAGTATGAAGCCTCGAGCACTTGATAGTCTCTTTCACATGGTCCTTTTCCTGAAAAGGAAATACATACGGGACTCGGGGGTGCGATTATAGATGAAGACTGCTCAGCCCATTTATATTTTTATCAGAATTATTGTAACCCTGGGCCATGAATTTTAGTTTATTCCATTTTGCCTTACAGTTCGTGACTCATCATTTAGTACGGGTGAGCATTTTTCCTAGCATCTAAAATCGTTAGTAAAATTTTAACAACTCAAAATATAAAATTTAATATGTCGATACCTGATCGTGAGTTTTCTCGTAAAAGTAATATCTTTTCAAATGAACAGCATTCCAGTGCGAAAGAAGTATCTTCCCGTCCATTGTTTCCAACTCATATGCTCCTTTTCCTGCAATATCACGAACTCTGTAGGGTCCTTCCCAGGTAGGACTTAGTTTGCTCGCATTGGTTGCCTTTGTAGATTGAAAAACCTTTTTAAGCACGAAGTCCCCAATTTTGAAGTATCTCAGGTGTGCTTTCCTGCTGTAATAACGCTCTATCACTTGTTTTTGTGCGGCCATTCTTATTAACACAGCTTCTCTCCTGCCTTCTAATAGATCTAAATTGATCTGCATCTCTTCGTTATTGGACTCTTGTGTCGCTTGTGAGAATCTTGTACTTGGTTCTCCTATTTCTATTGGGATTAGTGCTTCAGCTCCATAAACTAAAGAAAAAGGCATTTCACCTGTATTCGTTTTTGTTGTTGTGCGATATGCCCACAAAACTCCGGGTAGCACTTCAGGCCAATTACCCTTTGATTCCTCTAGTCACTTCTTTAAATTATTAATGATGACTTTGTTTGTTGATTCTGCTTGTCCTTTACCCACTGGATGATAAGGCGTAGATGTAATCCTTTTTATTTGCCAACTTTTGATAAACTCTGTGACTTGAATTCCGATAAATTGAGGACCATTGTCACATACAATTTCTTTTGGTACACCGAACCGGCAAATGATATTACGCCAAATGAAGTCCCTCACTTCTTTTTCTCGTACCTGTTTAAATGCTCCTGCCTCTACCCATTTAGTAAAATAATCAGTAAGTACGAGTAAAAATTTTACATGTCATTTAGCTTGTGGCAATGGCCCCGCTATGTCCATCACCCATTTCATAAATGACCATGGTGCAATAACCGGATGCAATAATTCGGCAGGTCGGTGCATATTATTACCGTATCTCTGGCATTTATCATATTTAGCCACAAAAATTTTTGCTTTCTCTTCCATTTTGGGCTAATAATATCCTGCCCTGATCAAAGTTCTTAGCAGCGATCTTCCTCCTGCGTGGTTTCCACAATGCCCTTCAAGTATTTCCCTCATTACATACTCCGTTTGAGAAGGTCCGAGGAATCTTACTAAGGGGCCACCAAACATTTTTCGATTAAGGTTACCTTGCTTTAAACTTTAATGAGCGGCCATTTTCCGAAGAGCATATGCTTTTCTCTTGTCATTAGGCACGCTACCATACTGTAAAAAAGCAATGATTTCAATTTCTTAAATCCCAAGTTAGATTATTAAAATTTACCTCATTCTTATCAGGTTCGAGAACTGAGTGAAATAAATGTATAATCGAGGCGTTGGCATCGTTTGTTATATCAACTGCAGATGCAAGATTTGCTAAGGCGTCAGCTTCAACATTATCATCCCTTTGTATCTGGATGACCTTCCAAGTCTGGAACTGCTTTATCAGTTCCCTTAGCTTTTCCAAGTATTGTTGCATCCTTGCTTCCCTAGTTGTGTAAGTCCCTAGCATTTGATTAACCACAAGCTGAGAATCACTTTTGATCACCACCTTGCTTATCCCAAGTTCTCGTGCCAATTCTAGACCTGCAATCACAACTTCATACTCTGCTTCATTATTAGTTACAGAGTGACATTTAATAGTCTGCCTAATAGTTTCACTCGTAGGTGGTACTAAAACAATTCCTAACCCTGCACCTTTAATGTTAGACGATCCATCAGTGAATAAGTTCCATATTCCTGGATTTGCTCTATTAAGTACCTGAACTTCTTTTTCAACTTCTAATTGCATCCCTTGGCTAAAATCAGCCACGAAATCCGCTAGTACTTGGGATTTTATTGTTGTTTTAGGTAGATACGTGATTTCATATTCACTTAATTCTATAGCCCATTTAGCTAACCTTCTTGATAATTCATGTATATATAGTATATTACGTAAGGGATATGCAGTTACTACAACAATAGGGTGACACTAAAAATATGGCCTCAATTTTCTAGATACCATGATTAAATAGAGTGCTAATTTTTCTAATTGTGGATATCGTGTGATAATAGGTGAATTTAACTATAATCAGGCCTTAAATAACCACCTTCTTGTATAGTTTTGATGATAAAAGTGATAACAAAATGCTCTGATTAGTACTTCTCATGATTTGCAGGTGATATATGACCAGGGAAGGCTAGGGAGTACTTTTGGAGTCAAAAATGAAGAAAAAGACGTCAACTGTGAAATTCCCCAAGTAAACCACGCAAAACAGCCCTGAAGATTCAGAGAACTGGGTTCACCGCGGTTCCACCGCGACCGCGGCAGAACCACGGTGAAGAATGCTCGTAGACAGACTGAGATGCAGAGAGTGCATCTGGCCGCGGTTTGACTGCTGACCGCGGCAGAACCACGGCAGAACCGCGGTAGGAGCGAGAAACTTCAGGGACTAAAGTGTAAAACTCGAGATTTTTAGACCTAAACCTTATTTTAAACACTAGACTTCACCCAAGAGAGGCATGTATTGTATTTTAGAGTATCTTGGCAAGGAAAATGATTGTGAGAGAATACCCAAAACATATTTCTTCTTTTCTTTGATTTTTATTGCTAGTTATGATGAATTCTATCTTAGTTTGTTTTCCCATAGCCATGAGTAGCTAAATCCTTTGTCTAACGTTTTGATGGAACCTATTGGGGGATGAAATTATTGTTTATGTGAATACAAATTGCTAGTTTCAATCTCTATTTGTTCAACTATGTGTTTGTTGTAGTTAATTGATAGGATCCTCAATTAGTTGTGCCTATTTAGTGTGCATAACTTGGAAGAGAGTGCATATTTAGGTTATTATTGAACAACATCACTCCTAAAGTATAAGAGGAATCTATAATTGCGGGTTTAAAGGCGGGATTAGGGATAACAAAGCCTTGTGTGTAATCTAAAGTGAATCGTGTTAAATAAAGTAAGCTAGTGTAGCTCGGGAGAGTGCATTTAGTATATTACTGTGATTACTCGGGAGAGATTTATGGTAAGATGAGCATTCATGATTGATAGAGATGTGTTGGTAAATTTGTATAAGCATAAACAGAAGGGATTCCATCAATAGGGAAAATCATTGCCTTAGCTTCTTCTCATCATTGTTCACAACCTTAGTATTTTAGTTTACAGCTATTTAATTTGCTTGCAATCGTAGTTACTAAAGATATCATCAACTGTGATCCAAATATTTGGGAAACTAGTTCTGAAGAGTTTAGTGGGTCTAAATCTAGTGATTGATAGGTTAACTCTCTGCGGATTCGACCTTGGGCGTAATACTCGGGTTATATTTGCAACGTCCGCAGAGTCCTTTTTAGAGGGCATAGTTGGGCGTGATCAAATCTTGACACCGTTGCCGGAGAGTTAACGGAATTATCAATTACCATTGACAGAAATACAAAAATTCTTATTGTAGTCAGTTTCTCTCTACCCAATTTTTCATTGAAAATTTGACGGTTGTTGACATGGTTGCTCAGGTGTATGCCTAGAAAGTCTACGAGGACTGGAGAACTACTTGAAGGACTCTCTGACCCCGATAAAACATTTCGGGCATTGAACCGTGCCAACAAAAGACTTCAACAATCCCAACAAACACACAAACTCGAAATTGACATGGGAGACATAAACGACCCCAATGGAAACATCAGGAATGAACAAGCTAGATTAAATACCAGAGAAGTGGCACCTCATGTGCCTGAGGGTGCACTATATGACTGGGCACAACCCACAGCTGACAATCTGGCCACTGCCATTGTTGTGCTCGCAGTACAAGCTGAATCGTTCCAGATCACAAACAACATGCTACACTTGTTGCAAAACAAGGGACTCTTTTCTGGGACATAAATAGAAGATCCTCAGCAGCACTTGAAAAACTTCCTGTCTATATGTAAAACTCAAAGGCAACCCAACATGACTCCGGAAGCAATCAGGCTATTATTGTTTCAATTCTCGGTAACAGGAGCTGCTCAGGTTTGGCTAAATTCACTCCCTATAAACTCTATAGAAACTTGGGATGAATTAGTCAAGTAATTTCACAACAAGTTCCACCCGCCCAACAAAACTGCTCAACAAATTGATGAGATCGTGAGTTTCAAACAGAAACCAATGGAGACACTACACGAGACATGGGGCAGGTTTAAAGGAATGTTGGTTATGTGTCCCCACCATGGTGTTCCAGAACAGATGTTGGGACAACGGTTTTACATGGGACTGGCAGATAGCATGAAGAATATTGTAGATGCCTCTGCTGGTGGGGCATTCTTGAGCAAAACTTGGAGAGAAGGTCAGAATTTGCTTGACAAAATGGCGCAAAATTCGGGATGGACAACTAGGAATGCACCTATCACTCCAGTGGTGCACTCGGTGCCTCCTGATCCTTCTAATACAATGGCTGAAAATATGGCGACTCTCTTGACATAAATAGGCATCCTCACAAAAAAGGTGGAGAAATTAGGGTAGAAGCAGCAGGTACATATAGTAGATACTACCAATGAGGGCTTGTTCACATCTTTCATTAGCCAGCCAATTGGTAATACTTGGAATGCAGAGCATGATCATCATCAGCAGCACCCTGAAGATATGAACTATGTGGCTAACTATGGAAGTCAGAGACAACAAAATCAGAACTGGAGTCAGCAGACTCAGCAACAGTACAGGCCACCTCAGCTACAATATAATGCCGGAAACATGGGAGGTATGAGCCCCCCCAACAACATGGCACCGTATCCTAGACCATAAGGGTACAACAATCAGCAGCAAGGGTACCATCCACCTCCGAAACAGCATGGTGGTAGACAAAAAGATGGGTTTGCAAGAATGGAAGCAATGATACAGCAGGTTATTGGGTCCAATGCAAAAATAAATGAAAGAGTGGATGCACATGATGCGGCTATCAAAAATATTGAAGTACAAGTGGGCCAGATTTCAATGTCGCTGAACAATCGTCCTCAAGGGACATTACCTGCAGATACCCAAATCAATCCAAAAGATCAGGGCCCAAAGCAGATGATGGCGGTAAGTCTCCGTAATGGCAGAGATCTAGATGTAGAGAAACAGAGAGCTCGAGAAAACATACAGGCTGAGACACTCATTCCAGTACCCATTGAGCTGGATGAATCTACGGTACTGACAGAGGTGACAGTCCAGCCCGCACCTGAAGAAAAGAATATGCAGCAGGAGACTGAGAAAGTAGCTGAGCCAGTTGAAGAGCTCGTAACTGACATAGTAGCTGAGAAACAGAAATCCCAAGTGATTGGGAAGAAAAGACCTCCTGCACCATTTCCACAGAGGTTGGCCAAACATCAAAAGGAGGAGCAGTATAAAAAGTTCTTTGAGATGCTCAAACAAATCCAGGTAAACATTCCATTGATTGAAGCTTTAAAGGAGATGCCTGGATACGCTAAAATGATGAAGGACTTGATGTCCCGGAAGTTTGACTGCCAAGACTTGGCCACGGTGACATTTACTCAGACCTGTAGTGCAGTGGTGACTAGACATGTTGCTGAAAAGCTATCTGATCCAGGTAGCTTTACAATTCCATGCATTATTGGGAACTTCGCCTTTGCTAAGGCACTCTGTGATTTAGGGGCCCGCATTAATCTTATGCCCCTGGCTATTTATAAGAGGTTGGGCATTGGGAGAGCTAGACCCACATCTATGTTGTTGCAGTTGGCCGACAGGACTGTGAAGTGTCCATTTGGGATCCTTGATGATGTGCTTATTCAGGTAGGGAAATTCGTGTTCCCTGCAGATTTTGTAATCTTAGATTGCAAAGTAGATGAAGAAATTCCTATAATCTTAGGACAACCATTCTTGGCCACGGGGAGAGATATGATTGATTGTGAGACCGGGGATCTCAAGATGAGGCTCAATGATGAAGAAATTATATTCAATGTGCTTAAATCTATGAGGCGATCAAGTGAGTTCGCCAATTGTTCTCTTATTAATGCCGTGGATGTAATTGTAGAGTCTGATGATGAGGTGTTGATGGTTGAGGATCCCCTTGCTGTATTCTTGATGAATTTAGATGAAGTGAATGGTGAGGATTTGGCGGAATGGGTTTTGGCATTGGAAGGTAGAGGGTTCTGGGACAGAAATCTAGAGTTTGAGCCCTTGCACTTAGAAAAGAGAGAGACCCCTCCACCAAAGCCATCCATTGAAGAACCACCTAAGCTGGAACTAAAGCCATTGCCAGCTCACCTCAGGTACGAATTTCTGGGGCCCAACTCCACATTACTTGTTATTATCTCATCTGGTTTGTTATATGTGCAGGTTCAACAACTTTTGCATGTACTAAAGGAGTGCAAAACTGCTATTGGGTGGACCATGGCAGACATCAAGGGGATCGGCCCCGCCTATTACATGCACAAGATTCTGCTGGAAGAGGGGCACGAACCTTCCAGGGAACACCAGAGGAGACTGAACCCCAATATGAAGGAAGTGGTGAAGAAGGGGGTGATAAAATGGTTAGATGCAAGAATCATTTTCCCAATCTCTGACAGCAGCTTGGTGAGCCCAGTTCAATGTGTCCCTAAAAGGGGTGGCATGACAATTGTGAAAAATGACAACAATGAATTGATCTCAACAAGAACCATCACAGATTCGAGAATTTGTATGGACTATCGAAAGTTGAATCTAGCCACCCGGAAGGACCACTTCCCACTTCCCTTCATTGATTAAATGTTGGACAGACTGGCAGGGAGGTCACACTTCTGTTTTCTGGACGGGTAATCAGGATACAATCAGATCTCTATTGTACCTGAGGATAGAGAGAAGACCTCCTTCACCTGCCCATATGGCATTTATGCCTTCAGGAGGATGCCCTTTGGCCTATGCAATGCACCAGCCACATTCCAACGGTGCATGATGGCCATATTCACTGACATGGTAGAGGATATAATGGAGGTGTTCATAGATGATTTCTCAGTGGTGGGAAATTCATTTGAGGAGTGCCTAATAAATTTGACGCGTGTGCTGAAACGGTGCATCGAGACTAACTTGGTTCTCAATTGGGAGAAGTTTCATTTCATGGTACAAGAAGGAATAGTCTTGGGGCACCGGGTGTCAAGCAAGGGAATAGAGGTGGATCGAGCAAAGGTTGATGTAATAGCAAAGCTGCCTCCACCAACTTCAGTCAAAGCCATAAGAAGTTTTCTTGGACATGTCGGTTTCTACCGGAGGTTCATAAAAGACTTCTCCAAAATTGCCAACCCTCTCTGTAAGTTGTTAGATAAAGATCACCCGTTTGTATTTTCTGATGATTGCAGGGTAGCATTTGAGGAGTTGAAACAGAGGCTGGTCACAGCACCCATCATTGTTGCCCCCAAATGGGAGCAACCGTTCGAATTAATGTGTGATGCTAGTGACTACGCAGTAGGTGCAGTGCTAGGCCAGCGGAAAGAAAAATTGATGCACCCGATCTACTATGCTAGTAGAACGCTGAGCGGAGCCCAATTGAACTACACAATGACAGAAAAGGAGATGCTAGCTGTGGTGTTCGCTTTTGACAAGTTTCGATCCTATCTGATAGGATCCAAGGTAATTATATACACTAACCATGCAGCTCTTAGGTACTTAATAGAAAATAGAGAATCTAAGCCACGCCTGATTCGTTGGGTGTTGCTACTGCAAGAATTCGATCTTGAAATACGTGACAGGAAGGGCATTGAGAATCAAGTCGCTGATCATATATCACGACTTGAGGGAGCTAAAAATGTTGTAGAGATTGAGGAAATTCTAGAAACATTTCCAGACTAGCAGCTGTTCGCCACCACTCACTAGGAAGTGCCATGGTATGCAGACTTTGCTAATTACCTGGCCAGTGGTATAGTTCCTCACGACCTTTCATCGGTCCAAAGGAAAAGATTTTTTCATGAAAGTCGCCAGTATTACTGGTACGAGCCTTATCTGTTTAGAATATGCCTTGATAATATGATCCGGAGATGCGTCCCCGAGATAGAGCAATTTTCTGTTTTGCAGGCTGGTCATGTATCGGCATATGGTGGAGACTTTGGAGGACAGCGGCAAAGGTGCTAGAGGCTGGATTCTTCTGGCCAACAGTGTTTAAAGATGGTCAATTATGTGTGAATGGCTGCAATGAATGTCAGCGCACCGGGAATATTTTCCGGTGCCACGAGATGCCCATGAACCCAATTCAAGAGGTGGAAGTGTTTGACGTCTGGGGGATCGACTTCATGGGTCCCTTCGTCAGCTCCTATGGCAATAAGTATATTCTTGTTGTTGCAGACTATGTGTCCAAATGGGTGGAAGCTGCTGCATCACCCACCAATGATGGAAAAGTGGTGGTAGGATTTCTAAAGAAGAACATATTCACTCGCTTTGGGACACCACGAGCAATTATCAGTGATGGGGGCACTCACTTTTGCAACAGAGCCTTTGAAAAGTTGCTGGCTAAATACGATGCGCGCCACAAGGTGGCTACTCCTTACCACCCGCAGACTAGTAGATAGGCCGAAGTTTCCAATAGAGAAATCAAGAGTGTGTTAACTAAAATGGTGAATGCCATAAGAACTGACTGGGCGAGGAAGTTAGATTATGCACCGTGGGCTTACAGAACTGCTTTCAAAACACCTATTGGTATGTCACCATACAAGTTGATGTTTGGGAAGGCCTGCCACCTGCCAGTGGAACTTGAACATAAAGCGTGGTTGGCACTGAAACAACTAAACTTAGACATGGAATCTGCGGGCACGTCAAGAGTCACTGAATTGCATGAGCTCGAGGAATTATGGTATCTTGCTTTTGAGAGCATAAGGCTGTACACAGAGAGAATGAAGAGGCTACATGATCAGAACATCGTTGAGCGAAATTTCAAACTTGGGGACATGGTATTGCTCTACAACTCAAGACTGAGGTTGTTCCCGGGTAAGCTTAAGTCACGATGGTCTAGACCATTTCGAGTAGTTGAAGTTTTCCCGTCAGGAGCTGTGGAAGTTGCTACTAAGAATGACTATCGTACATTTGGAGTCAATGGTCAGCGATTGAAATTTTATGTGAGCATGAGCAAGCCTAAGGAAATGTCTGAGTTGCACTTGAATGAACCATAAAGGTCAAGCGAGCCTTAATTGCGCTCATCTGAGTCGTGCCGCGATATTAAATCAGGCGCTGCGTGGGAGGCAACCCATAAAATTGTTGTAAGTGTAACACATTGTAAAAAAAATCAGATTCAGAACAGTGCATTGACCGCAGTTTGACCGCGATCACAGTGAAACCGCAGTCAATGAGATTCAGAGACCGCCATCTACCGCGGTTTGACCGCGACCGTATCAGAACCGCGGCAGACCCAAACGGGTCCAGGTATGAATTTTTTTTTAAATCCCCCCCCTTCTAATTAACATTAACCTTAAAAAAAAAAAACCCCTCTAATTAACATTAACCCTAAAAAAACAAACCCCCCCTTCCCATTAACACTCAAATAATGCCCCCACCCCAAAAACACTTCTCTATTCCTCTCTTCTCTTCTCCAAAAATTCCTTCCCTCTTCTTCAACTCCATTGTCATCCCTCCCAAACCTCCATCTCCACTACCCACCCACCACCTTCTTCAAGCAACTAAGTTCTCTTTTTTTCTTTCTATTTCTTCTTTTTAATTAGTGTAATGTAGTCTCAACTAGTTTAACTTAAACCCTAGGTAGAATTAGTTTAATTTCCTTTGCAAACGTTTGCTTCTTTTTGTCGGTTCTATTATTGTATTTGATGCTTGTGGGTTTGTTTAGTGCTAATTTTGTTAGGTATCCATTATATTTGAATTGTGGGGGTTGTTTTGATGACTTGGAGGCCTAGAAAATATTTTTGTGGTGTAGCTTGGTGAAAGGCCATTTTTGGCTGAAAATAGGGGATTTGTTGTATAATTTTGAGGCATTTTATGCCTAACCTAGGTTCTGGCGGTGTTGTATTTGGTGGATGGTGGTGTTGTAATTGGTGTATGGTGGTGTTGTATTTAACGTGAATCACTTGAGGGAGTAAGTGTGGAGTGTTGTATGCCGGAATTTGTAAGAAAATTGTGGGGCCATTGTGGAGATTGTTAACTTTGAACACCTTACTAGTGGGGAATTGGCATTATGTATGATTGAAATAAATGGGGGAAATTGTTTGGTACCATCGGGTGGTAAAGTCTGAGTACCCATCCGACTGGCACAGGTAGGATATATTTTATGGTTCTTCTGAATTCTTTACATGTACTATGACTCGTAAGAAGCAAAAGAGATCGGCAGGCACGTCCCAACAGCCTACATATGATGCCTCCAAGATCGTATCAGAATTAGCGGAGGACGATTTTCATGCCAAGGCCTCAAAGAGCTTCATCACTAAGATTCCGATTGACAGGGAAGCCCTCAGTGCGGAAAAGATAGAGATGTATGAGGAAATCCGACGGATGGAAATGGAGTTCTTATTCGATAAACCTGAAATGGTGAACAGGATGCTTGTAAGGGAGTTCTATGCGAACTGGCCAGCACACATGTTGCTGGAGGTGATTGTGAGGGGAATTGTGGTTGATGCCTCAGTTGAAAATATTCACCAGGTGTTGCGGTTGCCTCAGTTTACTGGTACCATCGACTATTACCAGAATGCATCAGGAGTCATTTGGGAGACTATGACTGATGCACTCTGCGCAGGGGTGCAGCCAATCTGGATACGTGACTATATCACCCTGAACTCCAACTCATTCACCAATTTGGCTAAGTGTTGGCTCACGGTCATTTGCAGCAGGTTTCTACCATCAAGCAACACAACTGACATGAACTTCCAAAGAGCCCTCTTGACGTGGTGCTTCGTCACAAATAAATATTTTGATGCGGCACGACTAATTGGTGATGAAATGATCATACGGTCCCCACTGTGATCAAAGGGATTCTACTTTCCCTCCCTGGTGACTACATTGTGCCTGTTGAAGCATGTTCCTACCAATCTTGTTGATGGAGAGTTGCCCTAGAAAGCAGCTTTCAAAGCTTCGGGCATCAGAGTGGGCAGGGGTGCACACACAATCATTCAAATCGATGATGAAGATGATGACCTGGTTCCCATGGCACCAGCCAGGAGATCATATGACAGTGCCAGACCCTCTCGGCACCCCCATGCCGGGGCAGGCTTATCCAGATCACAATCCACCCGACCTATATTGCATTCTATGGAGGAGGAGGTTGAAGATCTTCGTACCTCGGTGGAGGGCCTACACACGCGGATGGATGCCATGTCTCAGAGGCAGTCCAGATCTGAGAGCAGGTTTATGGCCTGGTTCCGTGCATTGGGGAGAGCTTGCAATGTAGACCCCAGCACCGTCTCTGACTCTGAGTGAGTCTCAGGGAAGTCTTCTCACCCTTCTGCTCTTTACTTTCTTGATATGACATGGGGACCTGCCATGATTTTAAGTGTGGGTGGGAGACTTACTCTGGTTGTGTGTTGTAATGTATATAAATGTTGTTTGTGATGTAGCATTAGATTGATGTGCTGTATATATTTGAGTGTCCTTATATTAGAAGTAGCTGAATTGGCCCAACGACGGACACTTGTCGACGGGTCTCTTGAGGGTCAAAGTCGGAAAAAAAAGCAAAGTTAGAGGACTCTTCCTGAGGACGGACCGCTTGGACAGTACTCTTGAGGGAAGTAGTCCATGTAGATTTTTTTATTATTTTATTTTTCTCTTTTAGGAAGTGTAGTACTTCCCCCTTGGTTTTTCTTTTGACCACGGTTCTTTTCCAAGGGTTTTTCTTGAACCGGGTTAGGTAGATTTTTCTTTTGTAGTTTTAGGACTAAGATGGGTGAAGGCTAGAATGCAACCCCTGATGTGCACACCTGCAAATAACTAAAACGAACTTGAGAGTGTGACGTCTAGGCTCGTTTGTGGACTCGTAAATCTATGCCTTAATTTTGCACATCTTGTCTTGATTGAATGCTCGTATGAGTGTGTTGATGAACCGATTCAGAATGAGTTACATGCTAAGTGTGTGGGAGATATTACTTGCATTATGTGCTTGCATGCGATGTCTGAAACTTGCCGTGTGTGTTTGCAAAGCGAAATAGAAGTTGTTTGGTTTTAGAGATGATTAAGGCATTTCTTTGTGCAACCCTATATAATTGTGAATCCACCCGTATGTATCGCATAGTTAACCCCCTTGAGCCTGAAGCCTGTTCTTTGATAACCCTATAATGACTTGTATCCCTGTGTTTGAATAGTTTGACTGTTTGAACCTGTACCTCCTAGAAGCACTTGAATTACTAAAGAACATACAAAAGTCAAAGTGTGGGGTAGTAGGGAAGTAGAGAAAAAAAGGGGAACCATGAAAGAAATACTTGAATGGTGCAATGGCTTTGTAAAAAAAAAAGGCCAGTTGCACCTGAAGATAAGTGGGGGTCACCTATGAACCAAAATATGGAAGAATGAGTGGGCTGAACATGGAAATTGAAATAAAAGGAAGTGTGTATTAAAAGTGCTTAGGGAGGTTAGTCACTATATCCAAATATATCCTACCCGTCCCTTAGCCTACATTACAACCAAATAAAGACCTCTTGATCTTTGACTGAACAGCTCGATTAGTAGAGTATTATACTAGGGGCAAGCTTATGGTGTGTCAGTGTGGCATGTGAATGTTCTATGCTGAGAGTGAGTGAATTCTTTCTATCTTTGGTTCATTATTGCTTGAATTTTATGTGCGTGGAACTTCTCTCAGACTTTTGATTTGAGGGCATGTGACTCCGGAATAAAAAGTAAATCTTCACTTCTGTTAGAGTAACTAGAGTGAGCACGAGTGTGTCATGGCATGAGAGTCTGCATCTGAGGTATGATTGTTGCACTGCTTAGGTTGGTCCATTATAATGGTGGTTGTGACATAAATTGGGGTAATGCATCAAACGGTTAGGCCTAGAAGTGTGGTTTAGCTTGCTCGAGGACGAGCCAAGATTTAAGTGTGGGGTGTTGATAATAGGTGGATTTAACGATAATAAGGCCTTAAATAACCACCTTCTTGTATAGTTATGATGATAAAAGTGATAACAAAATGTTCTTATTAGTGCTTCTCATGATTTGCAGGTGGTATATGACCAGGGAAGGTTAGGGAGTACTTTTGGAGTCAAAATGAAGAAAAAGAGGCCAAATGTGAAATTCCCCAAGTAAACCACGCAAAACAGGCCTGAAGATTCAGAGAACTGGGTTCACTGCGGTTTGACCGAGACCACGGCAGAATCACGGTGAAGACTGCTCGCAGACAGACTGAGATTCAGAGAGTGCATATGGCCGCGGTTTGACCGCGACCGTGGCAGAACCGCAGCAGGAGCGAGAAACTTCAGGGACTAAAGTGTAAAACACAGGATTTTTTGACCTAAACCCTATGTTAAACACTAGACTTCGCCCAAGAGAGGCATGCATTGTATTTTACAGTATCTTGGCAAGGAAAACGATTGTGAGAGAATACCCAAAACATATTTCTTCTTTTCTTTGATTTTTATTGCTAGTTATGATGATTTCTATCTTAGTTTGTTTTCCCATAGCCATGAGTAGCTAAATCCTTTGTCTAAGGTTTTGATGGAACCTATTGGGGGATGAAATTCTTGTTTTTGTGAATACAAATTGCTAGTTTCAATCTCTATTTGTTCAAGTATATGTTTGTTGTAGTTAATTGATAGGATCCTCAATTAGCTATGCCTATTTAGTGTGCATAACTTGGAAGAGAGTGCATATTTAGGATATTGTTGAACAACACCACTCCTAAAGTATAAGAGGAATCTATAATTGCGGGTTTAAAGGCGGAATTATGGATAATGAAGCCTTGGGTGTAATCTAAAGTGAATCGTGTTAAATAAAGTAAGCTAGTGTAGCTCAGGAGAGTGCATTTAGTATATTACTGTGATTACTCGGGAGAGATTTACGGTAAGATGAGCGTTCATGATTGATAGAGATGTGTTGGTAAATTTGTATAAGCATAAACAGAAGGGATTCCATCAATAGGGGAAATTGTTGCCTTAGCTTCTTCTCATTCATTATTCACAACCTTAGTATTTTAGTTTACAGCTGTTTAATTTACTTGCAATCGTAGTTACTAAAGACATCATCAACTGTGATTCAAACATTTGGGAAACTGGTTCTGAAGAGTTTAGTGAGTCTAAAGATAATGATTGATAGGTTAACTCTCTTTGGATTCGACCTTGGGCGTAATACTCGGGTTATATTTGCAACGTCCGCAGATTCCTTTTTAGAGGGCATAATTAGACGTGATCATCGTGTCTCTACATCTAACATAGATTTACTAACATAATATATAGGAGATTTTTTACCTTGTTCTTCTCGAATCAAAACAGCACTTACCGCAACTTCTGAAACAACAAGGTAGACGAAAAGCCTTTCCCCAGCCTTTGATTTTGCTAACATGGGTGGATTTGAAAAATATGTCTTCAAATTCCTAAGTGATTGTTGACATTCCTCATTCCATTCAAAGTGATCTTGCTTTTTAAGGGCTGAGAAAAACCTGAAACACTTTTCTGATGACTTTGAAATGAATCTTCCCAAAGTTGCGATCCTCCCTGTCAGTCTTTAAACTTCTTTCTTATTTGTAAGTACATCAAGGATTTCTTCAATAGCTTTAATTTGGGCTGGGTTTACTTCAATACAATGGTTAGAAACAAGAAAACCCAAAATTTTCCTGATGCCACGCCAAATGCACATTTTTTTGGGTTCAATTTCATATTATATTTTCGCAAAATTTTAAATGTTTCAGATAGATGCGATATATGACTCTCTGAATCCTGAGTCTTAACTAACATGTCATCTATATACACCTCCATGGTCTTACCTAAATGCTCTTGAAACATTTGAGTAACTAACCTCTAATATGTCGCACCAGCATTTTTAAGACCAAAGGGCATTACCTTATAACAATAAGTCCCCCTGTCCGTTATGAAAGAAGTTCTTTCCTTATCTTCTGAATCCATTTTGATTTGGTTATAACCTGAGTAGGCATCTAAAAAACTTAATAGTTCATGTCCTGCAGTAGCATCAATTAATTGATCTATGTGCGGCAAAGGAAAAGAATCTTTCGGACAGGCTTTATTAAGATCTATGTAATCCACACAAACACGCCACTTACCATTTTTCTTTGGAACCACAATAGTGTTATCCAACCAGCTAGGATATTTTACCTCACGAATTGAACCTATTTTGAGTAATTCCTGAACTTCTTGTTGAATTACCTGATTCTTGAAAGTTCCTTGCTTTCGTTTCTTTTGCTTGACTGGGGGATATGATGGGTCTTTGTTCAATTTATGAGTCATGACCTCCAGTGGTATCCCTGTCATGTCAGAATGGGACCAAGCAAAACAATCTGCGTTAGCCTTTAAAAATTCAATTAACTTTCGTTTTACCTCTCGGCTGAGATTGGCTCCTATATACACTTTTCTCTCGGGCCAGTGTATAAATAAAACCACAGCCTCTAACTCTTCTATAGTTGTTTTAATGTTCTCATTTTCCTCTAGTTCTTGAATAGTGTCTGTCCTTGAATCCACATATGTTTTTCCTTGTTCAGTTAAGGTTGACGTTATACCCTCCTAAACTGAATCCTATAATTACTATTTGACTTCACTTTAAACAGTTGAATCTGCAACGGAGTTAATACTCCTGGATGTTTGTTGATCGCCTCTAATTTGACAAATTCCCCATGGTGATGGGAATTTAATAACTTGATGTAAAGTTGATGGTACGGCATCCATATCATGGATCCATGGCCTCACAAGAATCATGTTGTAAGACATTTCCATATCTACGACCTAGAATTTGGTATCTTTGACAACACCTTCTGCAAACATGGTAATGATCGCTTCTCCTTTGGTTATGACATTAGAGTTATCAAATCCTGAAAAGGTATGCGCTTTTGGAACCAATTTGTCCTCAGCTTGCATCTCGCACAACATTCGTATCAAAATAATATCCACTGAACTTCCTGGATCAATCAAAACACGTTTCACGTTAGTATCATGTACTAGTAAGGATATTACTAGTGCATCATTATGTGGAGTCAAGAGGCCTTCTACATCTGCATCGTTGAATGTAATATTCTCCTCTTCAAGCACGTGCCGTAACCGTTTCCCATGGGTGATTGTTATTTTGGATGTTTTATTAGCTGCGGTATAGGAGACACCATTGATATCTTCTCCTCCACGTATAACATTGACAATCCTTTTAGGTGAGGGTAGTTTTGGGGGCTCCTGTCTATTTTTCATATATGCTTGTTTACCTTTCTCACTGAATAACTCAGTGAGATATCCTTGTTTTAAAAATGATCCACCTCGCTCTGCAAAAATCTGCGATCTGCGGTTTTATGTCCATGATCGTTGGGGAATTCGCACCAATGATCAGGGTTTCGTCTATTTGGGTTTGATCTCATCTCCTTCGGCCACCATACCTTATCTCATATGCCTCTTAAAACATCCACGAGTTCAGAGGTGCTTACATTAAAATTGTAACCATCAAACCTTGCTTTTAAACTACCATCATCATCTCGCTGTCCACGTGTACTTCGATCATTACCGAACCTTGATGAGGAGCCTGATTCCCTGTGTCTAGTTTTTTGATCGTACCTTTCTTGCTTTGACCTTGAGTCTTTTCTCGTAGGTCCCATATAAGGCTCGTACCTATTTTTACCAGATCTTCTTTCATTTTCTACACGCCTCGAACTTGTTTTCTCATCAGTTTTATGCCATAAAATTATATCTTCTTCAATCCTCATCTTTGTACTGAATCTATTGTAGACGTCATTCCACGTTGTTGCTAGGAATTCTTGAAGGCTTTCTTTGAGTCGCCTCATGGCTTCTGAACTCTTCTAGTTCAGATTACTAGCAAAGGCTATGGCTGCCCAATTGTCAGGTACCCGCGGTAGTGTCATTCTTTCTCGTTGAAATCTATCCACGAACTCTCTAAGTAACTCTGAATCTCCTTGCTTGATTTTGAAGATGTCTTCCATTCTCTTTTCAACTTTTTGAGCTCCCGAATGCGCTTTGATAAACAAATTTGCAAGCTCAGCAAATGAATTTATAGAATTTTCATGTAAAAGAGAATACCAGATTAATGCTCCTTTGGTGAGCGTTTCACCAAATATCTTGACCAAGACCGATTCAATCTCTTTCTTAGTCAAATCATTTCCTTTGACACATGTTGTGAATGCGGTAACGTGATCTCGTGGATCTGATGTACCATCGTACTTTGGAATATCAGGCCTCTTAAATTTCTTTGGAATCGGGAGGGGGGCTGTACTTGGCTTCCATAGTTATGGAGCATATTTATCTATGTCTACTCCTTTGATCACGGGCGGTACTCCGGGTATTTGTTCATTTTGCTCCTTAAGCTGTTTCTGCAAGGTTAGTACGAGATTTTATAAATCAGAATTAACTGGATTACCTGGGTCTCCTTCTTGAGTTTCACTAGGAGTTCCACCGCTGTCTGAATTAACCAATCTAGAATGGGGGTTCTCCAAAGTATTATTGTTTGGAGTTGGTGTGGGTGGAGCAGCAGGTAATTGGCTGACGAAAGCTTGAAGAGCTTTACTGACTTGGGAGGCAATTAGTTTTTGCAAAGCCTCATTCATATTTTCAAAATTGTCGACTTGAGCCTGTCCATCTGTATGAGATCCATCAGGAGTGCCTTCACGAGACCATCGTGGAGAGCCTTGTGGAGAGCCTCGAGGAGAGTCTCCTTGAAGTTGTTGGATCGTTTGAATTTCTGGATTTCCTTGGGTGTTGTCGTTTTTGTTTGACATGATTAATACAAACAAGGAAATCAAGTTGAGATATAGTTGGTTATCAGATTTCCGGCAATGGAACCAATTTGTTTAACCAAAAAATAGATTTTTTAGTCAAAGCTAGAAATTAGAAGAATCGGGTTACTGATAATCGAAAAAAGTGAATAAAGAAAGAAATTTTGAAATATTCAAGTATGTAAGCTAGTAAATCAGAGTATATTTCAATAGTTANTCGTTTAAATTTCTGGATTTCCTTGGGTGTTGTCGTTGTTGTTTGACATGATTAATACGAACAAGGAAATCAAGTTGAGATATAGTTGATTATCAGATTTTCGGTAACGGAACCAATTTGTTTAACCAAAAATAGATTTTTTAGTCAAATCTAGAAATTAGAAGAATCGGGTTACTGATAATCGAAAAAAGTGAATAAAGTAAGAAATTTTGAAGTATTCAAATATATAAGCTAGTAAATCAGAGTATATTTTAATAGTTACCCCCTTCGACTCATTACATATTTCCCCTTTTATAGATCCTTTTGAGAATCTATAAAGATGCACGTTATGACTAAACTATAATGAGGTTATTATGAGCATTTATTAACAATAAATGCTACGTTACATAATCATTACATTGAATGTAAATATTTCTTAACGGTTCCAGCATTTATTACTCTTGAAATGCTGTATTTGTATCTTTTCCTTTAGCCAGGTTCATTATTCTTCCCGTTGCTCGCATGTAGCTAAACTTAAATAGGGATGAGGCTTCTGAGCCTCTCATCTCGTACGTCTCTTTAACCTCATGTCTCGTACCTCTTTTTATTCTCTTGACTTGTATCTCTTTTTGTCCTCTTGTCTCGTATCTGTTTTTGTCCACGCCTGTTTGCAATTCGTGGACCATTTATGACTCATTGACTATTCCACGTGTCATGACACGTCACCATATATTTATGTATACAATTTTTTCCAATACAATAATAAAGCTGCTAGTAATTAAAGAGAGAACTAAATGTAGTGCAATTAAGAACTAGTTCTAGTAAAACTAATTTCAATTAAAGTAAGAGTTGAAGTTGACTTATTATCTGCTTTTCTCAATTAGATCTCGAAATCTTGGTCCGACAAAAAAAAAGGGAGAATAAGAGATAGTGACTATCAGAGTCCGGAACCAAAATATTGTTATTTTGGACTCAAAAGACACAAATAAGTGTAAAAAAAATAACCATTATATATACAACGCCAGAAAACCTGGCGTTGTATAATAACGGTAACGGCACCGTTAATATACAACGCCAGATTTTGTGGCGTTGAACCTGACACACTGATTCAACGCCAAAAAACCTGGCGTTGTATCATTTTCTCCAATTTTCAGGAGCTTTGGCCACTGCTCTTTCCCATGTGGGCCAC
>MU695479.1:112777-123364 GCA_026770625.1 Nicotiana glauca
ATTATTTGAACTCTTTATGAACTATCATCACTGTTTTTCTCACTATTGAAATATTATTTGATCTCAGTCCATGTGATTTACACTGTTTTCATGAACTCAGCTATATTTTACTAAAACTTGGAGTTTTAACAGATATCTGAACTATTGTTTGAGCTGAGTATTTTTGTTTTACTGACGCCCGAGGGGCTTTTGACTATTTTGGACTGATTGAGGCCGAGGGCCATATGTGAGGTCATGAAGAGTGATGTGAGAAGGCTTTCAGGCCTCGAGTGTTATGTGTGGATTATGTACTATGCATGGATCGGGCTGCACGCCGCAGCGGTGTGATACTGATATTGCGCTTGGGCTGTAGGAGCCCCTCCGGAGTCTGAACCCGCACAGTGAGCGCGGGTACCTAAATGGATCGGGCTGCGCGCCGCAGCGGTCATATGCATTGTATTGCATTCATGCATTTACTCCTGTTTGTACTACGTGGCATGCCATTTAGCACTCATATATCATTGGCATACATACTGTTACTTGCCTTGTTGACCAAATGTCTTGGTGTTATATGTTAAGGAGTGTTCTGCCCAATGGGCCGATTTATGAGCCGACTTGCTCTAACTGATATAGCATTCATATGCTTGGCTGTTGAAAAAGGAAAAAGGGATATTTGTAAAAGAGATTTTGTAAAAGAAATTTTTAACTGATCTTGAGATTTTCTAAAAGATTTCACAGTATTACGGTTTTTCTCAAAGGGTTGTACTGTCCTTTATAGCATTTTGGTGTGCCCATACGTGTTTTCGTATCGCTCAGATATTATTCTCTATTATTACCACTGAGTTGGAAGTACTCACTTTACTCCCTGCACCTTGCGTGCAGTTGCAGGTATTGTTCACCTGGTAACGGGTTATCAGCAGGACCGAAGGCCATATTGTGGCAGTTGAGCAAGGTGACCGCCAGCGTTCGTGGCACCATATTCCATCTTTGAATTCCAGTTTTATCTTGTATTTATATATACTTTGTTGGCCCAATAGTAGTGTCCCTACTCATTAGATGGTCGTGACTTGTGACACCTCGGTCGGGTTGTATTGGGATGGAATTAATAGTTAAAAGTCAACAAGATGTATTTTCTATTCATTATGGTTAATAGCTGTTTAATAAGAGGATTTGGGGTTGTTGGCTGGCCTTGTCTTCACGAGAGGTGCCATCACGGCCGGGTATTGAATTTGGGTCGTGACACCCCTTTTTCCCTTCGCGGAGAGAAGTCCGAGTTTCGATATTCATGGGGGGTAATAACTCCTTTCCTTTTTGGGATTTGGGTATTTGAAGAGTCTCCACCTAACGGGTTATGGTGCGTTAGGGCACGTAGAGCGATTAACTCTTGGATTGGTTTGCATTACCAGAGATTAGGGTAAGGGCTCGAAATGACCTCGAGGGGAAGGTGTTAGGCACCGCTCGTGGTCCACAACTGTGGGTTCCAGCCGAACTTATATTTACGAATTAGTCCATTAACAAACAAATAGTTGAATCAAATAGTTTGCGAGTAAAGCATGTTGTATAACTCAAATAATAAGACAAATTTTTAGAACAAGTTGTATACCTATAAACAAAGTCTTTTAAAAAAGTAATTTTGGGAAAAGGAGGAGTCCTAGGTTGGTTAGCCTATAGGATCAACCCAAACAATGTCCGGTAAACACTCCTCAATGAGGGGCTACACGTGACATTAGCATGTAGTCATCATATCCCATATCTGCCCTTCCTACCCCTTTAGTGGTCATTAAAGCGAGTGTTGGTCAGCGATCTCTATTGCATACTGTTACCCGTCCCTTATTAATGGTCCTGGAGGGATTTAGGACCTCTACCTATAGGTGTTTCTAGACAGACTCCTAAAGTTTAAAGGAGAATATACTAAGGCGACAGGCAAGAACAATTAGGACCTTAGCACATAAGGCAGGAAAGAAGAAATTAGAGGCTCAAGTTTATCTCCACAAACAATGCACGTACGCAGCACGACTCAAACACAAATAAGGGCCTTTTGTTAAATAGTATCCTAAGACATGATGTCTACGTGAATATCAAGACACAGAAAATAGACAGTTTCTTTTATAAACTCAGAAGTAATGGCCCTATCAGTTTGCCTACTGATTTGTTAAGACTTTAAAAAAACATAACGACATTAAGTAACATAAACAGTTTCAGAGTTGCAGGATTTTGAAAACTCCCTATAGGCTTGCCTACACGCGGAATAGTGATAACTACGTTTTATATAGTAAAATAGGGAAGATTTTAAAACAGACTCTTGAATCCCTATAGTCATGCTGCCTAATGATAGATTAAGGCAGTTTTTGAAAGAATTCATTTCAGGGAAAACAAACCACTAATTAAACTAGTTTCGAAGTGAACTAATCGTGAACTGGATTGATTTATTTAAACTAAACTGGTTTAAATCTATAGGCAGAATTTCTGGTATTGTTCCCTATAGGCATTATATCTAATTGTTTAAAAACTGATGTTTGAAACCGGTAGGCATGATAACAAATGAAAGCACGTATAAATATCTGTTATAATAGAAGTTGGATTGGATCATATCCTATAGGCATGGTATCTACTTGTGAAGTTGATTTTAAGATCTATAAACATGATTTCTATTATCGAAACCACTTGAGACCTATAGGCATGATTTCTAACATGGTAAGGCAAACATAACAAGATATGAAAGTCCTATAGGCATGGTTTCTACTTATAAAGTTGATTGTAAGACATATAAACATGATTTCTATTGTTGGAACCACTTGAGACATATATGCATAATTTCTAACATGGTAAGGCAAATATAGTAAAAATATATAAAGTACTATAGGTATGGTTTCTACCCGTATTATCCTACAAATATGTAACTACCCACCCTTTTCACTAGTTACCTCAATATTCGTTTACAAATTATTACAGACCATATGAATGAATTACATAAATAGATGGGAAAAGAAGAAGTTATACTATAGGGATCCTGAAGCAGGCTCAAGTGATTTCCCAAAACCTCCAATAGCCTCAAATTCTAATTTCATAGATAATATCATTGTCTAGGTGCGTCAGAGTTCCCTAAGGATCTCAAGGATCCCGGACGGTGCTCACACCTAGACTTGGTAACCGAATTGAGTAAGTGCATCGTGGAAGGGCCAGCCTCCGTGTGCCAGAGTTTAGAGGGTTCTTAAGAGGATCTCAAGGCAGTACACACATTGGAGGGGGCAGAACCTAGTGGCTTAGGAGTAGAGTGAGAGTGCCTGACTCAGTTTGAAAGATTTTAGTAGAAAAATAGTATTAAAAAGATATTTGCTTGAAATGTTTTTGTAAAACACATAGGGAGTTATTTAATAATATAATTTAAAAGGGGTAAGTGACCAACAATCAACCAAACCAAATATTGAACTAGAAGAAGTTCATCAACACTTCAAAGCATGAAGTCAAATAGGTGCACACATCCACTTAGAGGGGTAATGGGGATTTGGGGTAAGCATAGGGCACATAGTAAACATTGATACACATAGGTACAGAACTAGAGGGCCCCTTAAAGTATAGGGATTTGGGGTCAAGGCTTTTTAAAGTATAGCATGAATTGTAGAGTTAATACAGAATCAATAAGCTTAGGATAGCCAATTACTTCATACAGGAAGATACGTGCCAGGGATTAGAGAAACATAGTCTCATTGGGACATACAAGAAGGGGATCCTAAGGGGTATATAGCATGCAGTAAAAAAGACAGTGAAGTAGACATGCTAATTGCAGGTTGAACAACAAAACCATAGGTAAAAGCATATTAGAGACATGACAAATTGAAATAGGAGAAGCATATTGTTTTAGGGACATGAATTAAAATTGGAACATACCAGTAAGGGGGTAGTAAAAGAAAAGTGAAAGATAACCAGTAGTCAGCCTTGGCTTGCAGCCGACTGACTTTAGACAGTAGTAAGTGACACAAAAGAGAGCAGAAAGCTTTTTAGTGTGAAAGAGAGAGTTTTTGAGCATGTTCGTGTGTTTGTGTTAATGAGAGAGTATGTATATATAGTAGTTCTAAATTAGATAAAATAAGGCAAGAATCACAGTAGCATAGTAATTATGGAACCAAGTACTAATCAGAATCAAATCAATGCAAGTACTCTTTTAATTAAGGGGCAATCAACCAACGGTAATTGGCAGAAAATGTTTAAGGAAAGAAATCAAGTAGAGTATCAGGAACATAATAGAAAATTAGGGGTAAGTACATAGGGGTTCAATTAAGGAAACAACTAATAAAGAATTAGTAAAATACTCGGTTAACCAAATAATGTAAGAAAACAAAATAAAGTTGTAGAATATGAAAATAATAAAAAATCAGCAGATAGTAAATCAGGGAATCAAGGATTTGAAATTACTGATTTAAGGAGAGTAACATGGGTTCCCATGAATAAGAAAATAAACCAAGTTAAAACAGGAGAATCGAAAGTCTGAAGGGAAGTTTTTCCAAATCAAGCCAAGATACAAGGAGCTCAGAGTTAATCAAGGAGAGAGTCATGAGTCAATGTTTCAACATATAAATAGAGTGAGATAAGAGTAACCAAACATAGCAAGCAAAGAGGAAAGTCTTGACCAGTCAAGACGAATACAAGCACATAGAGCTGATGTAAGTTAGGCATAAGAAACTCAGTAGAAACACATTCGAAGCGAGATAGTCACAGAAACTCAAACAAGAATAGGCCAGTCACAAAATCAAATGAAGAAACATAGAAAAATTAGGGCTTTCAACATAGGCGAGTTGAAGAGGTAGTAAAATCACAGAATCAATCGAAATATGCAAGAAATAGAAGTTTAAACATAAAAAATTAGTTTAAACAGTTTTAAAAGAAGTTTCGAAACCCTAATTTTTTAGAAGAAGACGAAAACACTTGAAATCACATGATTCTTGTAAAAGAGTGCCAAAGACAGTGTAAAATATTAAAGAGACAAACTCAAATCATCCTAGATCTATACAGATCTAAGAGATATAGGAAGAAATTAGGGTTTCAGAAGAAATCCATATAGAGATGAAAGAACCTGTCTAGAATCCCAAAGATCGTAACAAATACAACATGATTTTGCTTGAAATCACACTGAAATAGCCAAGAACAGACAAGTGAGGAACCCTATATACAAGTCGGCATGGCCCTGGGCCCTTGAAGACCTTAGAGAAGGCAAGTATGACATTAGAGGAGCAACTGGAGGCTTAGGAGTTGATGGGAGATCACGGGAGAAGACCAGAGAAGAGAGGTCGGCGATTAAAGGGTCTAGGGTTAGGTTGAGTTACTGAGACAGGAGAGGAGATAAGAGAATACAGAGGCGGCGGGTTTGGGATAATGAGTTAGGGTTATGGTCGTTTAGGATTAAAAAAGGAAGGAGTTAATACATACCGTTGATCTAAGAGATCAACGGCCATGATTTAATTGGTTCTGGGTTGGGTAGGCGGGTTTAGAGTTTGGGTCGGGTAATTTGATTAGAAATTAGGCTCGGGTTGGGTTAAAATTGGGGCTAAGATTGAAATGCAACCTGGCTAAATTTTAAATAGATAATTTACCCCTATATAATTTATAATAAATAGTAAATAATTTCTACAAAATAATTTCATGTATTAAAATAATTGGAAAATAGACTTTCAACATTTTTAAAGTATAGAAGGTCGATTTTATGCATATAAATGTAATTATACATTAATAGGGCTAATATTGCAATTATATGCAATTAAGCTTTAAAAATACAAAATGCAATTATAAAAGTGCATAAAAAATATTTTAACCATATTTTGGCATAAATATAGAATTTAAATGACTAAATCACCACAAAAATTATTTAATGGACAATTATTGGGGATTTTATGAGTAAAAGGGAAGGAAATAAATTAATTTAAAGTCTTTAAAATTATAGAAAAATTATAAAAACCTTGTGCATACTTATATATGCATATATATGCTATTTTGGAAAGTATTTAAAATATATAGGAAAAAATTAGGTATCACTAACTGCCCCTCTTTGCCCGGGAAGGATGAAAGAGTTTTCGGGTAAAAAAATAATGGCCAATTTTGATCGGGCGGGATGTCTTGAAAGGCAGACGTCTGACTCTGGTCTTCGAGTTGCCTATATATCCCTGGTTTTATAGGAATCGAGCTATGTGCAGTTCTGGATTCATTGGCGGAATATACCAATTAAGTCATTGCAAGAACGGACACGAGATGCAAGAGAGGTTATGGTGAGCGGTTAAAGCTCGGACGGTTGGAGGGAACTGGAGTGAGACCGCTCCTGCTAGGATAGCGGTTCCTTACTGGTTACCTGCAAATAAAAGGTGCTACAAACATGTATTTGCAAAAATTTAAACATGATGCAAATTCCCTTTGGACCATGAAGGTTGCCTTTGTACCATGAAGGTTACCTTTGGACGGTTGAAGATGACGTACTCAGACCATGACGTCCTGGGCCATGAATTATTCGGAGAGGGATTCGCAGGCCATGAAATGATGTTTTCATACCATGAAGATGGTGCCTTCGAACCATGACGTCTTTGAATAATTATATGCAAGTTTGAGAGATCCTCAGGCCATGGCATAGTGTCTTCCGGCTATGAGGATGATGCCTCTAGACTATGACACCTTTGGATAGGTTGGCGATATTTTAGCCCATGATATACAATAGTCATGATGTTATCAAGACAATGCTTAGTCTTGTGAAATGGAGGGAAGAGCTTAGCCTGATTGGAAAGCGAATAAAGAGTGCTTAGAAATAAAGTAATATTCGTACAAAGAGGGACATTGTTTGGTCCCATGCAAATAGGAAGGCAGGGCTTAGCCTCAATGCCAGTATGGATTCAAGGATTAAACTCATATAAATGGGAAGTCAAGGATTAGCCTCATGGAAATGGGGAGGCAATGATTAGCCTCATGCAATTATGGAGGCAAGGATTAACCTCATGCAAGTAGGGACGCAGGGATTAGCCTCCTAGAGTCAAGGATTAGGCTCATGCAAATGGGGAGGCTAGTATTAGCCTCATGGAGTCAAGGATTAGACTCATGCAAGTATGGAGGCAAGGATTAGCCTCATGCAAATGTGGAGTCAGGGATTAGAGTCATGCAAGTAAAAAGGCAAGGATTAGCCTCATGCAATTATGGGGAGGAAAGGATTATCCTCATCCAAATGGGGAGGCATGGATTATCCTCATGGAGTCAAGGATTAGACTCATGCAAATGAGGAGGCAAGGATTAGCCTCATGCAACTAGGAAGGCAAGGAAAAGCTTTATGGAGTCAAAGATTTGACTCATGCAAGTATGTAGGCAAGGATTAGTCTCATGGAGTCAAGGATTAGACTCATGCAAATGGGGAGGCAAAGATTAGCCTCGTGGAGTCAAAGATTAGACTCATGCAAGTATGGATGAAAGGATTAGCCTCACAGAGTCAAGGATTAGACTCATGCAAGTAGGGAGGCTGGGATTAGCCTCATTGAGTCAAGGATTAGACTCATGCAAATGGGGAGGCAAGGATTAGCCTCATCAATTATGGAGGGAAGGATTAGCCTCATGCAAATGGGGAGGCAAGTATTAGCCTCTACAGAGAACAAGTGGCAAGTAAGAGTAATATATGTCTTAGCTGGAGATATATTCAGTCTTATGGCCTGATTGATAGTGAATTATCTTTGTGTATACATGTTTTGTGAATGCTATCGTTACATCGAATGTGCCTGTGTATAAAGAAAAATTGTAAGTTTTGTGGGGGGGAAAGGTTGGTTCGTGCTTGTCACGACCCAAAATCCCAACCCGGTCGTGATGGCACCTCTCGTGAAGACAAGGCTAACCAACAGATTAACAAAACCTCTTTTAATAGTTACTTAACATGAACGAGTCAAACCATAGTGTACATTGTCATAAATCCGGAAGGAAATGATAAAACAGAGAACCAGCCCAACTCAGCCCGAAATCGGGGTGTCACAAGTCACGAGCATCTAAAGAATCTAAACACTATTGTAAGACCAGTAATATACATAATGGAATTTAGAAACAAAGGAAGAGTTACTGTGCCGCGAACGCTGACGGTCACCTTGCTCAGCTACGATGGCTAAATCTCCAATCAGCTCAAAACCCGCTATCGGGTGAACAATTACCTGCATCTACACATAAGGTGCAGGGAGTAAAGTGAGTACTCCAGCTCAGTGAGTAATAAAAGTAAATAATGACTGAAAGCATGAAATCTTATAAGGGCACAAATAACGCTATCTCAAGCCGTAAAATCAGTTACGCAATAAAACTGTGAAGTAACAGATGATTCTCTTTTAAAAACAGTGAAGACACTTAATTTTAACAAGTAAGGAATAATCAGAAATATGCCCCTCGGGCTCAATATCAAATTTTCAATACAGTATCAGCCCCACGGTCTCACTCCCAACTCACCAGCACACAACATCAGCCCCTCGGGCTCACTCCCAACTCACCAAGCACACAACATCAGCCCCTCGGGCTCACTCCCAACTCACCTGGGTACCCTGCGCTCACTAGGGGTGTGTACAGACTCCGGAGGGGATCCTACAGCCCAAGCGCAATATCAATAGGCCTGAAAGCCTTCACACATCACACTCGAGGCCTGAAAGCCTCCTCACATAACACTCGAGGCCTGAAAGCCTCCTCACATCACTCAACATATCCTCACAGATGGCCCTCGGCCTCAATCAGTCCAGAAAATAATCATAAGCCTCTTGGGCATCAGTAAAACAATAGTGCTCAGCTCAACAATATTTTTAAATATCATTAAATCTCGAGTTGAGTATAAACATAGCTGAGTTCACAAAATAATATAATTCAATTGGACTGAGTTCAACTAATATTTCAATTCATTAGGAAAATAGTGATGTAAATTTACAAAAGATTTCAGGTAATTGGCACGAAGCCCAAATATGGCAATAAGCCCAAATCATGATAAAAAACAGTAAATCTTTATCAAATACGTGGTAAAATATCAACTGGGATGGACCAAGTCACAATCCCCAATAGTAAATGACCCCGCGCTAGTCATACAACGCGTGTCTCATCTCAACATAGCAGTATGTTGTGCAATTCGGGGTTTCAAACCCTCAGGGCATCATTTAAAATCATTACACACCTCGAACCGGTGAAACTCCTCGCTTGTGATGCCCTTGCCCCTTAACTTGGCCTCCATGCGCGTTGAATCTAACCAATAACAGAGCGAATACGTAACAATATACCAATGGGACAACACCCAATCGAAAACAATCGAAATATAGCAAAAATCTCGAAACTAGCAAAACCCGAGCCCTGGGCCCGCTTATCGAAAAATTTTAAAACTTACATTACCAGATTCCTCGTCTCGCCACGAGTTCATACATAGCAAGAACTCCCAAATCCGAGCTCAAATGACCTATCAAATCCCAATTTAAAAATATAAAAACTCAAGCCCTAGCTTTACCCCCTTTTCAATGAATTTCCACCAATTTCCATGTTAATTCTACCATAAACTTGAATAATTAGGCCAAGGAACTTACCTCCATTCGATTCTCAGTCAAAACCCTTGAAAACTCTCGCCCAAAGCTCTCCAAGATACTCAACAATGGAGGAAAATAACCCCTAAGTCGCGGATGAAATGCCATTTTAAAACCCTTCTGCCCAGGCCGATTTTCGCTTCTGCGGTCCCGTTTCTGCTTTTACGCGACCGCTTTTGCGGCCAAAAATCCGCTTATGCGGTTCTCACTTAAAAGCCCAAACTCCGCTTTTGCGACTCGGACTCCGCTTCTGCGGTTCACCTCGACCGCTTCTGCGGTTCGATTTCCGCTCCTGCGGAACCGCTAATGCGGACCAAGTTCCGCTTCTGCGTTACTTTCACTTAAGGGGCATGACTGCTTCTGCGGTCCAAAACTCGCACCCGCGATACTGCTCCTGCAGTCAAGACTTTCGCTTATGCGGACACTGCTGAACACTCACCCTTTCACACCTGCGGAGCTTCTTCCGCTTCCGCGAAGCCGCATCTGCGGTCTCTCTTCTGCAGATGCGGAAATAACTGCTGCAACAAAACCAGCAAAACTTCCAACTTCAAATTCTCTAGTTCAACCACCCGAATTCACCCCGAGGCCCCCGGGACCTCAACCAAAGGCACAAACATGATCTAGTCCCTTATTCAAACTTGCTCGAATCATCAAAACGCCATCATTAACATCAAAATCCTCAATTTTCATCAAATCAAAGCCTAAGTTTCTTAAAAACTTCTGAATTGCACATTCGATCAAAAACCCAACCTAAACACCTCTGAATGACCTGAAATTTTGCAGACATATCCAAAATCACAAAACGAAGCTACTGCAACTCTCGGAATTCCATTCCGACCCTCGGATCAAAATCTCGCATATCAACCGGAATTTGCCAAAATTCAAACTTCGCCAATTCAAGCCTAATTGTACACCGAGCCTCCAAAATCAATTCTGATCGCACTCCTAAGTCACAAATCACCTCCCGAAGCTAACCAAATCACCGGATTCACATCCGAGCCTTCTAACTATATAGTCAACTTCCGGTTGACTTTTCTAAAACAAGTTTCCTTCAAAGAGACTA
>MU695486.1:0-22177 GCA_026770625.1 Nicotiana glauca
CACAATTGTATTCAATTTCATCACAATTAGCAAAATAAATAGAAGAAAAGAACTTGATGATACAAATCCCTCCTTACCTCTTTATGTCTTGCTTTTGACTCCAAAAACCTTGATAAAAACTTCCTTGGGCGAGCTTGACCTTATATAGGTTAAGTGAATTTTTATCCAAATTTCCTCTTTTACCCTTAATGAACATCGCCAGAATTCTGGACTAGCGCTGCAACGCATTTGGCCGCGCATTTGGCCACACTAGTCCAGTGCAACACTGCCTTTGGCCGCGCTAATACTAGCGCTGCAGCGCATCTGGCAGCGCTAGTCCAGGTGTGTTGTGGCCTAGTTTTCTTCCTTGTCTTCAATCACACTTGGTTCCAAAGGATCTTTGTTGCTCCAAAATCATTCCCAATCACGTTTTCTTGCATAATACGAGCTCTTTAACCTGAAACACACAAAATTCATAATTAGAGCCCATATTTCATCAATTATACATGATATGATCTTGGAATATAATCAAGCTAGGACATAAATAATAGCTAAATCACCTAGATTTTGCCTATTATCAAGTTATTCTAGCTTTTTTGTGCATTCTCAGAATTGGTTTGTGATATGAATTTTTTAATTATTTTTGTTACAGTAAATTTGCAATTAGGCAGAGCTCAATGAGAAGGGTTCAAAACTCTGTAGTGAGAAATCAATATGTACAAAATACAGATAATGAAGAAACAAGGCCTAGAAAGCAACCTGCACTAAATTGGTTACTCAAGGCTTTATCGAAAGAGTGGGGAAGTGAAGGTAAATTTTATGTGCATAGTTTCTATGTTTCTATAGAATTAAGAAATTTATAGTGTAACTAATGTTAATTTGTTACTATATATGTTGTGTCTAAAGATATTTGGTTGGCATTAATATTGTTACATTAGTATGAATTTGTGATGACCCGGCCGGTCGTCTTAAGAATTAACGCCCTGATCCCCTATTAACTTCTTTCCCCAAGTTTATTTCTGCTAATTTGATTGGCCGGGATGTTCAGTTTTGAGTTTCGGAGAGTTTTGGGACACTTAGTCCCTAAATGAGCTTAAGTGTTGGAAAGTTGACCGTAGTCGGAACGGTGTGAAGACGACCTCGGAATGGAAATTCGATGGTTCCGTTAGCTTTGTTGGGTGATTGTAAGGTTAGGAGCGTGATCGGATAGTGTTTTGGAGGTCCGTAGCTAATTTACACTACAAGAAAGTATGAAATTTGCAACAACGTTTAGTAACAATTGAAATATTGTTGGCTAAAATAGATAAATGGGAACAACTCTATAAATTTGTTGCTATAGCATAGACTTTTTGGCAACAAAATTTTATTGTTGGCAAATGTGTTAATGTTGTTGCCATATTCTATGGTTTAGATAATAAATTTTAAATTTTAAATTTTAAAAAATGGCCACTAGGTTCTAGCAACAACTATGATATTGTTGTTGAAATTTAATAAATGGCAACAACTAATTTTAGTTGTTGCAAAAAATAGAATTTTTAACATAAATAAATTTAAAATAGAAATAGAACTAGCAACAATAAATTCTTTTTGTTGGCATACATATATTTTTGCCAATAAGATGCGTGGCTGTGGCTAAATAATTTCTAATTTTCCGCCAAAGTCAAACGCGCCAAGCTTTTTCTCTTTTTAATAATTTTTCCCAAAATTTTAGCGCACTATTTAGTAACTATTGTGGCTAGGGTTTTTCTATCAGCAATCTCGAATAGCTCCTTCTCTGTTGCGTCCTCATCGTACTGGATCGGAGACGAACTGGTAAGTATTCTATCTTCAATTGCTTCACCCGATTACGGCTTCACCAAATTATAAAAATATCGTTTCTGATTGCCTTTTATTATTTAAGTGCTTAGTTGGGTATGAGAATCTTTTGATGTTCTCTTTCTAATTAGCTTTCTCCTTTCAGATTCCTTCTTCGTTTTCTTCTTCATCTTCGTCAATAAATGAGATTAACGTCGTCCTGTCAACATGCTCTTTTTAGTTAGCAAAATCCTCCCAATATTCATGTAGGAAAATAACAAGTATATTACCTAGCTATAGCTATAGCTGATCCAAGTTTTTGAACTACTGTTACTTTGCTACGAATCTTGATGGGATATATGTTGGGGGCTGGTGAAAATCTGGGTATGGGAATCTTAAATTGTAATATTTCAGAATATGATTTATGATTTTTCTCCTTTAATTCCTTATGGTTTGAACAATTATACGACAGCCCTAAAAAGAAAGTCGTTCACGTTTCTTCATGTGCAAAATCAAGTCAATCACAGAATAATATCCTAAATTACTAGTCTATGATCTCATAATTTTTTCAATAAAACATATCAAACTTTGGGGTTGATATTGACCGAAATCCTCATCTTTTTTGTGTTTTTATGTAAATTGCTTGTGTTTCATCCAAAATCAAGTAAATTCTGGATTACTCATCAGAAGCGTAGAGTATTTCTAGTTACGCTGGTTGTAGCATGAGTGATTTGCAATTGTAGATGCTTTCAATTTTGGAAAAAATGCATTATTTTACTAAGTATCTATATTATTTTTTTTTTTTGGGAAAAGAAAATTCTTAGAAAATAAGTATTTCATTCCCTTGCACTATGTTAATTCACGAGAAAGTATGAAAGAGAAAAATTGTCCAACCATAGCTGAATCGAATCACGTTGGCGCTCCTATGCGATTTTTTAAGAAGGGCACATACTTTGTCTTGACATTAACACTTCTGTGATTCCAACATTAAACAAGAGTCTCAATGTAAAAAAATTTATTTGCCTAATATACATAGCTCAAAGCGGAAATTTTGTTTGCCTAATTTTGTCCATTAATATCCATAGCTTATCTGTTCTAATTATTTGGCTTTTAAGTTCAACTCAAAGCCTTATGTTTCTAAGTAATTCTATAATCTATTTTTTCCCGATACAACAGATAATAAAAAATAGAGAGAAAGACAATCATATAGTTTTACTTTTATATTTTATTGTAGATAAGTACATGATGGATAAGAGCTGGATATTCATTAAGAATAGGGCGTTACTTCAATACTTGAATGGTGTAGAATAATTTTTAAACTTCATATTTTCTAATCCTAATGTTGGTGTAAGAATTCAATGTCCATGTATTAAGTGTAACAATATTCTTTGAAAAATGCGAGAAGAAGTAAAGACAGATTTACTTAGACGGGGAATAGATTCAACATATGATAGGTGGATTTATCATGGTGAGTCGGATTCATCTTCAGATGATGGAAAAAATATTGGTACAGATTCAGATATAGGAAATGATGATGCTTCCACTTTTGAAATGTTGCATGACTTGTATCGTGGTATTCCCACTCATAGTCATGAGTTTGATGAGAATAGTGAGTCTAATTGTGAAGAGCCTAATACAGAAGCTAAAATTTTCTATAGGTTATTAAAAGATGCAGCATACGATAAAAGAGCTGAAGTTAATATGTGTTGCAGCATAATGAATGTCCACAATCTCAATGATGTTTGCATACATGGTAAGTCTTCATAAAACTACAAGATGTTGACAAAATTAAAGACATCATCACAACAATTAGCAACAGGTAGCTCCAACGACCTTGGAGTTAGGAAAAAACTGTGATAATACCACAACAACATCCTGTGATACACAGAGAAGTCAATTGATTCTCTTCTGCTAGACAAGTTCGACAGTAACTTCATCGTCCACGATATAAGGCCTAGTGAAGTGAGGAAATGCTAAGATTTCTAGGTTGTGATTTTGAAGGGAAGATAAAGGTCATCTACTCAGAGGAGACACATTTAGATTGGAACATAAACATTATTCACACAAGCAGTAATATTCTCTTCATGCAAGCTCAACACTCTAACTAACAATACAGTTGCTTTTTGCCTTTCACCTAAACATTTATCCATTGCTTTTTCAGTATACAAAGCATAACTAATTTGCATGATCAATGTCATATTTTTAATACAAGGTACAACCTTTGATGCCTAATTACCTATAATAGAATCTGTTGTGCAATATACATAAGTGTTGTTAGTGAACATGTTTCTCTCTTTCTCAAGTTTATATTTCTTCACTAGAAATTAAAGTAGTAGGAGTAGTAATTTAGTAAACATGCAAGTAAGCTATAAGAAATTGAAAGCTTCCACATGGTAAACTCGATGAGGCCATACTAAAATTATAGATGATTTTGCTGTTACTTTGTTGGTTTTCTTTCATGTGGTTGTGATAATGGTTACTGTGACGTGTTAACAATGTGATATTTATGGGCATCATGGCCTATTTACGTGCTATTTACTTGTTTATCTTTTGAAAACTTTGGGAATTCGATCTAGCTTAATAACTGCTGGCAGCAGTTGTTATGCAACCTGATACAATCGACATGTGAGTTGATGTTTTTGTCCTTGGGACTGTAGGGTCATTGCTTCTCTCAAATATGGTATAAAATTATAAAATAGATCTCGTCTTGGCTGACATTTTCATTGTCTTGTGTCGTGAATGATATTTATGCCCTCTGATTGAACGTTGAATGATTCTACACCCTCTGCTTAAACAGAATTAAACAAAGAGATAGAGAAAAGAAAACTCTTTGATTATGGAACCGAAGATATTAAAGTAGTCGAATCCATAAATTACTCTTGTCACACTATCTTTGTTTCTTGCGCGTTCCTATATCATTCCTTTCCATTGATTTGTACAATAAATTAAGTTATGTAGTTTTATTATGTTTAACAGAATGGAGTTTTTGCTGCAATTTTCAATATTTTTTCTAATTTAAGTGGTTCAGATGATGCAAGTTGTTCAAGACTTATGGATGACATCACGGTAAGAAAACTTTGTCTAACTCTTGTAAAAGTAAATTCCTTGGTTGATATTGTTCACTGTCATATTTGCATTCTTCTCAATTCAAAAAGAAAAGTTGCTTGATCTTGGACCTTTGAAAAGTGATGTGCTTGTTCTAGGCTTTATAGTTTTCTGTTGCCATTTTTTTGGTTCTCAGTCATGTCATATCAAAATGAAAAGTTATTTGATCTTGGGCTTTTAAAAGATTCTAGACTAAAGTTATATACAGAGAGTATCTTATACTTTGAAGAAAAAAAAGTAAAAGAAAATAAAGAAGCCAGATCTAATGTAATTTTGTGACGATATGCAAAATCTATAGTACATAGTTAGTGCTCTTCTTCAATATTCTGGTCTCATGATGAAGCCTGTCAGTTTTCTGATTCTAGTAAAGTAGTGTACATCAAGAAGGTCTAATACCACCACTATTAACTAGTCTACTAGCTTATGGGTAGTCAAAACATACGGACAAGCTTAACTAATGACGAAGTATATTACTAGAAACTGAACATATGTCTGAAGTAGATAACAATCCCACTCCCACCCATGGCCATGAAGTCAAGGAGCATCTATGGATACTAACAATTTCTCTACTAGTGAGCATAGTTGTTTAATATCTTTCAAGAAAATTTGCTATAAAGGATAGCATCCTCAGTCAAAATTTATTAATTTAACAGTAAATACCAAATTACAATTTGGGCTTGAAGAATATTTTTCTCTCTTCTATATCGGTTATAGGCTTGTAAAAATGGATCAACTACTACTACTATGTGGTTAAACTAACAAGATTCTCTTAAATAACCATCGGCCAGACAATGGATTCACTCATTCTTGCTCATTTCTCTGTCTTATTCTCTCTTTTGATCCGTACTTGTGTACTTTATAGTTTTTATTTATAAAAGATATAACTATAATTTATATTCTTTTGTAGGATGAGCATGAGTAAACTAATATAGATGGCGATATGGTTCATGGATGTACAAGCTACTGGAAGAAAATTTGCTTTTGGAGTTGTTATTTGATTAGAAATTATGACTCTGGAGTTGTTCTTATTCTTTTTTTTTTAGTAAAAACATATGTTTTAGTGGTAGGTTTTGAAAGTATGTAAATACTAGTGCTTCAGTTGTATTGACTTTTGCAAATATATATCATATATATATATATATATATATATATATATATATATATATATATACATATACATTTGTGATGTTTTAAAAGATTTAAAATGTGAATTGCTTATGTAGCAACTACATATTTGTTGTTGTTAGTTGTACAGTAAAAAATATAATATTATTGACAAAAAGTAATTTTATGGCCACAACAATACTTGTTGCTAAAAGCCTTTGTAATAGATTATTAACTACCCTCCCGCTAATTTTTTTGCCACAAGAAATATTGTTGCAAAAAAATAATAATTTATCGCAATAATAATTGTTGTTGTTAAATATTTTCATAAGCCACAATTATGTGACCAAAAAATAATTTATTGCAACAATATTCTTTGTTGCGTTACGACAACTTTGTGCAACATCTTTTGTTGTTGCAAAACTTTTTCCATCATCATTTATTGCAACGACATGCAACAACTTTTCTATTGTTGCCAAAAGTATTTTTAGAAACAATATTCAATATATGGCAACAAAAAACTTTATTGCAAATTACATACTTTCTTGTAGTGTTAGGCTTGAAATGTCGAAAGTTGAATTTTGGAAGTTTCTGGTTCGATAGTGAGATTTTGATACGAGGGTCGGGATGGAATTCCGAGAGTAGTAATAGTTCCGTAATATCATTTGGGATGTGCGTGCAAAGTTTTAGGTCATTCGGACGAGGTTTGGTAGACTTTTTGATCGAAAATGTATTTTTAGAGTTTTTTGGAAATTTTAAGCTTGAATTCGATGAAAGTAGGTGTTTTGATGTTGTTTGTAGCATTCCGGAGGTTGGAACAAGTTTGAATGATATTTTAGGATGTGTTGGCGCCTTTGGTTGAGGTTCCGAGGGCCTCGGGTATGTTTCGGATGCTCAACAGATCATTTTTGGAACTTGTTGAATTGTTGAACTGCTGGTATCTGGTTTCTTTTAGTGCGATCGCAGCCCTTCCTCCGTGTTCGCGTAGAGTAATTCTGGAGGGTGATCATTTTGTTCTACGTGATCGCATTAGTTTGTTCACGATCGCGGAAGTCTATTCCCTCCTTCTTCGCGTTCGCATCCCATTCTTCGCGTTTGCATAGTAGAAACTGAGCCGGTGGCTCAGTGGCCATTTTCCTCTTTGCGTTCGCGTGGATTCGTCTGCGAACGCGTAAGGCGCCTTATTCCTATTCTGCAATCGTGTTCTTCCTCTCGCATTCACGTAGGCCATTTTCTGGAGCCCTCGCGATTCACAAATCACCTGGGCATGACTCTTAAAATTCCAATTCGAGGGTTTAAGCTTATTTTCATAAATTCGAATTTGAGAGCTCGGGAGGGGCGATTTTTGAAGACTTTTGCACTTGGGCAACTTGGGTAAGTGATCTCTAACCAACTTAGATCAATTTTCATGATTCCTAACTTAAATCTAGCCTTTATGGTGGAAAAATTTGAAAAAAATTGGATAAACTTCATAGGCCGAATTATTGGGTTTTGATTGGGTTTTTGACATCCGATTTGAGAGAATCCTATATGATTAAACTCGTGTAAGTGTGAGGATTCTGAAAATATAAACTTCACCCGATTTCGAGATGTGGGCCCGAGGGGCATTTTGATCATTTTACATAATTTTGCGTATTAACATAGAATTTAATTGTAGAATCAGCTTCTTGAAGTATTATTTACATTATGAAATATAATTGAATAGATTTGGGCTATTCAGAGTCAGATACTCGTGGAAAAAGCGTGATTTCGAGTTGAGTATTGAGCCGGTTCGAGGTAAGTGGCTTGTCTAACCTTGTGTGGGGGACCTTCCCCTTAGGATTGAAATATTTGGAAATTGAAATGCCTTATACGTGGGGTGACGAGTGCGTACTTGTGCAAATTATTGGAAATTTGATTTTCTTTAAGCACTTATTAGTATATTCCTTCTCCTGCTTTTATTACTTGTACTATTCAAGCATGTGTTAGCTTAGAAAAGCATGTCTAAGTGATTTAATTGCCTTAATTGTTCAATCTGTTTACCTGAACTCTGTGCGGCATGCTAAGCTAGAATTATTTGTTGTCTTAATATGAAATTTCCCTTCTCTGAATATTTTCTTGCTGCTGCTATGTATTTACATTGGGACTATGGATGTGGGATTCCGGTAGCTCCCCCTTGTCTGTTTACTTTGGGACTGCGGATTAGATTCTCGATAGACCCCCTACATATTTACTTTGGGACTGCAGGTTAGATTCCTGATAGATCCCCATGCACAGTTATATGTAACTACGGGAATGCACCCGATAGATTCTTCTAGTACTGGGTATTTATATTTGGGGACTACAGATCGAGATTTTCGGTAGATCCCCCCGCGCATTGATAGTTGGAATACGGAACGGGATCCCGGAAGATCTTTCGGACATATATATGATGTACTACGTGACGGTATCCCGGGAGATCTACTGGATAGTTGTGATTGGGACTACTAGACGGTATCCTGGAAGTTTCCCCGGTTGTTATCTCTGTGATGAACTGTATTTCTTTCCGTTGTTTGTTTTTCTCTGTTCTAGTTGTTGCTGCTCTTTCAATTCTATATTATTTCTTATTGTTGCACTTATTTATACTGTTTTACTCACACTGTTAACCCTTATATCTTAATTGATCTCAGTAGGGCCTGACATTCCTCGTCACTACCCGACCGAGGTTTGGCTTGGCACTTACTGAGTACAGCTGTGGTGTACTCATGCCTCTTCTGCGCATGTTTTTCATGTGCAGATCTAGGTACTTCTTCTCAGGCTTATCATCCTTGAGGGAGGCGAGTACTAAGAGATTTCGAGGTACATCTGCCGCTTTCGCATACCGAGGAGTCCCTTTCCATTCCTGCTTTTAGTATTTTAGCACTTTTGTACTTTCTGTTCTTATTAGACAAATTCCGGAGTTAGAGCTATGTAGTATTTATTTGTCTTAGCTTGTGATTCGTGGGTTTCCGAGTCTTAGATTTAGATATTGGTTTTGAGTTTATATATGGTGTGTGCCGAGCGGCCATTTATACACTATTCATGCTTTATTTTTGTTTTTATATTGTTTTACTTCTGTAAGTTTAGTTATTTTTCGCAAATTTAGGCTTACCTAGTCATAGAGACTAGGTACCATCACGACGGTTCACGGAGGGCAAACTGAGATAGTGACAAGTTGGTATCAGAGCTCTAGGTTCATAGGAGTCATGAATCACAAGCCGATTTATTAGAGTCTCGCTGATCGGTACGGAGATGTCTATACTTATCTACGAAAGGCTATGTAACCGTTAGGAAAATTCCACTTCATTTGATTCCCTGTCGTGCGAGATTTTTGATGTCACAATTCTAAAGCTTTGTCTTCCATTCTCTCATAGATGGTGAGAACACGTGCTATCAGAGATGATCGGACACTCGCACCCCTTACGAGAGCCGTTAGAGGTTGGCCGGGGTAGAGGCCGAGGACGCGCATGTGGTGCAGCCAGGGCACCCGCGTGTGCTGTCACCGAAGAGTCACCAACAGTTCCAGCCAGAGCCCAGGCATCAGATACGCCTACTACTACTACTACTCCAGCACTTCAAGAGACATTAGCACAGTTCCTGAGAATGTTTGGTACATTAATTCAGGCGGGATTGATTCAGGTTGTACCAACCACTTCACTGGTTGGGGGAGGGACTCAAACTCTTGCCGCCACCACTCTAGAGTAGCGAGTTCCCATTGGTCAGGTTCCAGGTGTCATAGCGACACAGCTTGTGGTCCCAGTTCAGCGGGTGGTGAGACCTCTCGCCGAGTAGGGGATAGGTGGGTCTATGAGAAAAAGCATAGGTGGGGTCAGGAGAGAGTGTGTAGGGAAGTAAGGAGATCACGTAGATTAGAGAGACCCATTGGTCCTTATTTTGGAGGAAGAGTACGACATGGTAGAGGTTTTATGGGTCAGCCAGCTTAGTTTGTATCTTCGATTCCTCGTAGTGTTTCAGGTGTTCAGGGGTCTTGGAGTACTCGCACCGGACAGTTACCGCTTCCATGTCAGTCACGAGGTTGCTTTAAGCGTGGTGACATATGCCATGTGGTGAGGTATTGCCCTATACTTGGGAGGAGTGCACCTCCAAGACTTCCCAGCCACAGCGTACCCCGCAGAGTTCTCAGGCTATGGTTACAGCCCCAGTTGCTACCCCACCTGCTCGTACCGAGGTTGTTGCCTCCGATTCTATCATCACAGGTATTGTCATGGTTTGTCATAGAGATGCATCAATTCTATTCGATCTAGGCTCCACTTATTCTTATGTGTCTTCTTATTTTCCTCCAATATTTGGGTATACCTCGGGGTTCTTTGAGTTCCCCTGTTTATGTTTCTACTCTTGTGGGAGATTCTCTTGTTGTGGACCACATTTATCGGTCATGTTTGGTTGCTCTTAGTGGTTTTGAGACCAGAGCCGATTTATTATTACTCAATATGGTTGATTTTGATATTATCTTGGGCATGGACTGGTTGTCGCCCCATTATGATATTCTTGATTGTCACGCCAAAACCGTGATGTTGGCTATGTCAGGTGTATCGCATGTTGAGAGGAAGGGTACTTTAGATCACAGTCCCAGTAGAATTATTTCTTTCCTTAAGGCCCAACGAATGGTTGAGAAGGGATATAACACGTATTTAGCCTATGTGAGAGATGTCAGTATTGATACCCCTTCAGTTGCTTCAGTTCCAGTAGTACGAGATTTTTTCTGGATGTGTTTCCAGTTGATCTTCCAGGCATGCCGCCTGATAGAGGTATTGATTTTGGCATTGATCTGTTGCCGGGCACTCATCCCATTTCTATTCCTCCATTTCATATGGCTCCTCCTAAGTTGAAGGAGTTGAAGGATCAGTTACAAGAATTGCTTGATAAGGGTTTTATTCGGTGCAGTGTTTCACCTTGAGGTGCCCCTGTCTTGTTTGTGAAGAAAAAGGATGGTTCTATGCGTATGTGTATCGATTATCGCCAGCTGAACAAGGTTACAGTGAAGCACCGTTATCCTTTGCCTCGTATTGATGATCTGTTTGACCAGCTTCAGGGCGCACAGGTGTTTTCTAAGATCGAATTGCGCTCAGGTTACCATAAGTTGAAGATTCGGGAGCCAGATATCCCGAAGACTGCCTTCAGGACTCGGTATGATCATTACGAGTTCCTTGTCATGTCATTTGGGATGACAAATGCCCCAACAGCTTTTAAGCATTTGATGCACAGCGTGTTCAGGCCATATCTTGACTCGCTCGTCAGTGTCTTTATTGATGATATTCTTGTATACTCCCAGAGTCGGGAAGATCATGAGCAGCACCTGAGGACAATGCTTCAGACTCTGAGGGAAAAGAAATTATATGCAAAGTTCTCGAAATGTGAGTTTTAGTTGGAGTACGTGGCTTTCTTGAGTCACGTGGTGTCGAGTGAGGGTATACGGGTGGATCCAAAGAAAGTAGAGGCAGTGCAGAGTTGGCCTAGACCATCCTCAGCTATAGGGATTCGCAGTTTTCCTGTCTTGGCGGGTTATTACCGTCGATTTGTTGAGGGGTTTTCCTCTATTGCAGCACCTATGACTAGACTGACCCAGAAGGGTGCTCCGTTCGAGTGGACGGAAGAGGGTGAGGCGAGCTTTCAGAAGCTTAAGATGGCTTTGACTACAACCCCAATTTTGATATTGTCTACAGGTTCGGGTCTTATATTGTCTATTGTAATGCCTCGAGGATTGGCCTCGGAGCAGTGTTGATGCAGGATAGGAGGGTGATTGCCTATGTGTCCAGATAGTTGAAGATACATGAGAAGAACTACCATGTTCATGACCTTGAGTTAGCTGCCATTGTTCACGCCCTGAAGATTTGGCGCCATTATTTATACGTGGTTCCCTGTGAGATTTATACAAAACATCGGAGCTTGCAGCATTTGTTCAAGCAGAAGGACCTAAAATTTGCGCCAGAGGAGGTGGTTGGAGTTGCTGAAGGATTATGACATCACTATTTTGTATCACCCGGGAAAGGCCAATATGGTGGGTGATGCCTTGAGTCGCCGGGTGAAGGGTTTGGGGTGTTTGGCATATTTACCAGCATCAGAGAGACCTATGGCGATGGATGTTCAGGCTTTAGCTAGCCAGTTTGTGAGATTGGATCTTTCGGAGCCCAGTCGGGTTCTAGCTTGCGTGGTTTCTCGGTCTTCCTTATTTGATCATATCAGGGAGCGGCAGTATGATGACGCTCATTTGCTTGTCGTCAAGGACAAGTTTCAGCATGGTGATGCCAGATATGTGACTATTGGAGATGATGAGGTATTGAGGATGCAGGGACGAATTTGTGTACCCAATGTTAATGGGCTTCGAGAGTCGATTCTAGAGGAGGCCCATAGTTTGCGGTATTCCATCCATCCGGGTGCCGCGAAGATGTATCAGGATTTGAGGCAGCACTATTGGTGGAGGCGGATAAAGAAAGATATAGTTGGATTTGTAGCTAGGTGCCTCAATTATCAGCAGGTGAAGTATGAGCAACAGAGACGGGGTGGGTTGCTTCAGCAGATAGAGATTCTGGAGTGGAAGTGGAGCGGATCACCATGGATTTTGTAGTTGGACTCCCACAGACTTTGAAGAAGTTTGATTCTATTTGGGTGATTGTGGATCGGCTAACCAAGTCCGCTCATTTCATTCTTATGTGTACTACATATTCTTCGAAGCGGTTGGCGGAGATTTATATCCGGGGGATTGTTCGTCTGCATGGTATTCCATTTTCTATTATTTCAGATAGAGGCACTCAGTTCACATCACGATTTTGGAGGGCCGTTCAGCGAGAGTTGGGCACTCGGGTAGAGTTGAGAACAACATTTCACCCTCAGACAGATGGACAGTCCGAGCGCACTATTCAGATTCTTGATGATATGCTCCGTGCGTGTGTGATTGAGTTTGGAGGATCTTGGGATCAGTTCTTTCCATTGGCGGAGTTTTCTTACAACAACTATCAGTCCAGCATTTAGATGGCACCGTATGAGGCTTTATATGGTAGGCGGTGTACATCTCCGGTGGGTTGGTTTGAGCCGGGTGAGGCTAGACTATTGGGCACGAATTTGGTTCAGGATGCTTTAGAGAAGGTTAAGGTGATTCAGGATAGACTCCGTACAGACGAGTCCAGACAGAAGAGCTATGCGGACCGGAAGGTTCGTGATGTTTCCTACATGGTTGGAGAGCGGGTTCTGCTTCAGGTTTCGCCTATGAAGAGCGTCATAGGATTTGGGAAGAAAGGGAAGTTGAGTCCGAGGTTTATTGGCCCTTTTGAGATATTAAAGGCATGTTGGGGAGGTTGCTTATGAGCTTGCCTTACCTCCAGCTTGGCAGGAGTTCATCCGGTATTTCATGTTTCGATGCTCCGGAGGTATCACGGTGATCCGTCGCACGTGTTGGATTTCAATTCAGTCCAGTTGGACAAGGATCTGTCCTATGTTGAGGAGCCAGTGGTTATATTGGACAAGCAGGTCAGAAAGTTGAGGTCAAAGAACATTACTTCAGTAAAGGTTCACTGGCGGGGTCAGCGGGTCGATGAGGCGACCTGGGAGACCGAGCAGGATATGCGTAGCCGTTACCCTCATCTTTTCACTACTTCAGGTGTGTCTCTATGCTCGTTCGAGGATGACTGAATGTTTAAGTGTAGGAGGATGTGACGACCCGGCCGGTCGTCTTAAGAATTAATGCCCCGATCCCCTATTAACTTCTTTCCCCAAGTTTATTTCTACTAATTTGATTTGCCGGGATGTTCGGTTTTGAGTTTCGGAGAGTTTTAGGACACTTAGTCCCTAAATGAGAGCTTAAGCATTGGAAAGTTGATCATAGTAAGAACGGTGTGAAGAGGACCTCGAAATAGAAATTCGATGGTTTCGTTAGCTCCGTTGGGTGATTTTAGGATTAGGAGCGTGTTCGGATAGTGTTTGGGAGGTCCGTAGCTAATTTAGGCTTGAAATGCCGAAAGTTGAATTTTGGAAATTTCCGGTTCGATAGTGAGATTTTGATCCGATGGTCAGAATGGAATTCCGAGAGTTGTAGTAGTTTCGTGACGTCATTTGGGATGTGCGTGCAAAGTTTCAGGTCATTTGGACGAGGTTTGGTAGACTTTTTGATCGAAAATGTATTTTTAGAGTTTTTTTGGAAATTTTAAGCTTGAATTTGATGAAAGTAGGTGTTTTGATGTTGTTTGTAGCGTTCCGGAGGTTGGAAAAAGTTTGAATGATGTTTTAGGATGTGTTGGTGCCTTTGATTGAGGTCCCGGGGGCCTCGGGTGTGTTTCAGATGCTCAACGGATCATTTTTGGAACTTGTTGAATTGTTGAACTGCTGGTATCTGGTGTCCTTTAGTGAAATCGCAACCCTTCCTCCGCGTTTGCGTAGAGTAATTTTGGAGGGTGATCATTTTTTTCTACACGATCGCATTATTTGGTTCGCGATCACGGAAGTCTATTCCCTCCTTCTTCGCATTTGCATAGTAAAAACTGAGCCGGTGGCTCAGCGGCCATTTTCCTCTTTGCGTTCGCGTGGATTCGACCGCGAACGTGTAAGGTGCCTTTTTCCTATTCTGCGATTGTGTGCTTCCTCTCGCGTTCATGTAGGCCATTTTTTGGAGCCCTTCACTTTTACTCTTCGCGATCACATATGATTTCTCGCGATCGCGATTCACAAATCACTTGGGCAGAACTCTTAAAATCCCAATTTAAGGGTTTAAGCTTGTTTTCATAAATTCGAATTTGGGAGCTCGGGAGGGGGGATTTTTGAAGACTTTTGCACCTGGGCAACTTGGGTAAGTGAATCTACCCAACTTAGATCAATTTTCATGATTCTTAACTTAAATCTAGTCTTTAAATTTCGAATTTGGTGGAAAAATTAGATAAACTTCATAGGCCAAATTATTGGGTTTTGATTGGGTTTTTGACATCCTATTTGAGAGATTCTTATATGATTAGAGTCATGTGATTGTTAGGATTCTAAAAATATAAATTTTACCCGATTCCAAGACGTGGGCCCGAGGGGCATTGTGGTTATTTTACATAATTTCACGTATTAGCTTAGAATTTAATTGTAGAATCAGCTTCTTGAAGTATTATTTACATTATGAAATGTAATTGAATAGATTTGGGCTATTCGGAGTCGGATACTCATGGCAAAAGCGTGACTTCGAGTTGAGTATTGAGCCGGTTCGAGGTAAGTGGCTTGTCTAACCTTGTGTGGGGGACTTTCCCCTTAGGATTGAAATATTTGATAATTGAAATGCCTTGTGCGTGAGGTGATGAGTGCGTACTTGTGCAAATTATTGGAAATCCGATTTTCTTTAAGCACTTATTAGTATATTCTTTCTCCTGCTTTTATTACTTGTACTATGCAAGCCTGTGTTAGCTTAGGAAAGCATGTCTAAGTGATTTAATTGCCTTAATTGTTCAATCTGTTTACCTGAACTCTACGCGGCATGCTAGGCTAGAATTATTTGTTGTCTTAATATGAAATTTCCCTTCTTTGAATATTTTCTTGTTGCTGCTGTGTATTTATATTGGGACTACGGATGTGGGATTCCGGTAGATCCCCCCTTGTCTGTTTACTTTGGGACTGCGGGTTAGATTCCCGATAGTTCCCTCTGCATATTTACTTTGGGACTGCGGGTTAGATTCCCGATAGATCCTCTTGCACAGTTATATGAAACTACAGGAATGCACCTGGTGGATTCCCCAAGTACTGTGTATTTATATTTGGGGACTACAGATCGAGATTTTCGGTAGATCCTCCCGCGCATTGATAGTTGGACTACGGGACGGGATCCCGTGAGATCTTTTGGACATATATATGATGGACTACAGGACGATATCCTGGGAGATCTACTGGATAGTTGTGATTGGGACTACAGGACGGTATCCTGAAAGTTGCCCCGATTGTTATCTCTATGCTGAGCTGTATTTCTTTCCGTTGTTTGTTTGTCTCTGTTCTAGTTATTGTTGTTCTTTCAATTCTATGTTATTTCTTACTGTTGCACTTATTTATACTGTTTTACTCACACTGTTAACCTTTATATCTTAATTGATCTCAGTAGGGCCCCGACCTTATTCGTCACTACTCGACCGAGATTAGGCTTGGCACTTACTGAGTACTACTGTGGTGTACTCATGCCTCTTCTGCGCATGTTTTTCATTTGCAGATCCAGGTACTTCTTCTCAGGCTTATCATCCTTGAGGGAGGCGGCTACTTAGAGATTTTGAGGTACATCTGCCGCGTCCGCAGACCGAGGAGTCCCTTTCCATTCCTGTTTTTTGTATTTTAGCCCTTCTGTACTTTCTGTTCTTATTAGACAAATTCTGGAGTTAGAGCTATCTAGTATTTCTTTGTCTTATCTTGTGATTCGTGGGTTTCCAGGTCTTGGATTTAGATATTGGTTTTGAGTTTATATATGGTGTGTGCCGAGCGGCCATTTAAACACTATTAATGCTTAATTTCTGTTTTTAAATTGTTTTACTTTCGCAAGTTTAGTTATTTTTTGTAAATTTAGGCTTACTTAGTCATAGAGACTAGGTGCCGTCATGACGGTTCACGGAGGGCGAACTAGGGTCGTGACAGAATTGTACTTAACATTACAAGATAAAAACTCTTTGTCTGGAATTGATTAATAATCTGAAATCAAACTTTTGACGCTTTTGTGTGTACTCGAGAAAAGATATCCGATTACTCTCTGCGTACCTCTAATATCCTCTTTGTTTCGTTTCCCCGATTTTTGTATAACATTCTATCTTACCTAACAATTTTGCTTTATTTTTTATAGTTTGTCTCCATGTGTTAGATTCCTAACTTCGAGTTTTTGTTTCAAGGCATAATTCTAACGACTGCAAGTTTAAAATTGTTATCTCTTTGTTAAAAGCTCACAAGTCACAAGCATGCTTGAGAAAATCTCATGGTATAAAATCGAAAATTTAGTTTTTTCTTGTCTTTGATATAGAATATAGCAAGAGGCAAAGCTAACGGGCAAAGATTTACATTACTTGAAAACTTTGAGGGAAAATAAACCTTTATGTGGTCTTTTGAATGAATACACCTTATGTGAACGATGTAGACGTTTTATGAGATTGATCAGCTAATATGGTATATCGGTATTCGGGTGTCTATGATTTATTATGAGTTGTTAGTTTATTATTATCACGAGTAATTGTGTGCATACTCTAAATATGAGACTGGCGAATTGCACCATGTATGAACTATTGAGGGCAATTTCAAAAGTATTCATTTTAAATTACATTAGCTTTACTTTGGGTAGAGATTATAAAAATAACTTGGCCATTGGACAAATTTAAACAGACAAATTTCATAATGCAAGATAAATAAAATTCAAGTATAATCTAGCAAACTTAGCTAGATTAATTATCTCTATTGATTCATATAAAATTCAATCATTTTGAAATCAAGTATATGTTAATGTAACAATATTGATTTTCAGCACTTAATATATTGTTATATTTTTGGTCATGTCAATTGCTTTACTGTGACTCTTTCTTCTTGTATATATTTTACTTAAATTTAATGTAATTTCTTTCACTATATATATAATTGACTGAAAATTCACGTGCAACGCATGTATATAGAGACCAGTGGCAGATCCAGGATTTTAAAGTTATGAGTGTTCACCGATAAAAACTTCAAAAGAAGAGGAAAATTGAATTTACTTGTGGCTACTCACTCAATATTTATCTAAATATTTGTACAGTTGCCTATATAAATTTATTAATATGGTCAAAGTTAATGGGTGCTTAAGCGAGTCCGAAACTTTTCTAATGCCTTTTTGGGCAAAAAACACATTTCTACTACTAAAAAAAAGTTACATAAATAACTAAAACACAGTATAATATTGCGTTTTACTTTAACGAAAAGTTAGCTGTTAACGTAAAATGCAGTAGTATACTGCGTATTCTTAAAAAATTATTTTTGGCTCCACCTATATTTAATTAATTTGGCCCCGCCTATATTTAATTAAAGGGAAACGCAGTACAATACTGCGTTTAAGGGAAACACAGTATTATACTGCGTTTTCCTTTAATTAAATATAGACCCCAAGACAACGACACTTCCGATCCTTCATTAAAAAAATACCCCTGCTCCCCAGCTGGTCCCTCCCCCCCATTAAATTAAGAAAATTTTTTGGGCCCCACCCGTCACGCAGAAAACAAAGAATATAGGCCCCGCACACAAGACAAGCTTTGGATTCCTTCATTCGGGTGCAAAAATTTGATTTGAATCAATTTTAAAAAACTTAAATCGAGGTATTTCGATTTTGTTTATCTCGAAACTCGTATAGTACATGCATATTTGTATTGTTGAATATGTTTTCATGTTAATTTGTGTTATGTTTGTGTTTAAATTTGTATCTTATTTATACCCGAATTGATTTATCAGCTTTGGGACAAAAAATTATTAAAATTTGGTAAATAATTTTTATTGTTAATGTTATATTTTTATTTGGTTAAATAATAAATAAATATTATTTATTTAGTTTGTTGTTCATATTTGTATGTTATGTTTGTTGTTTTAATATGTAATAGTGACCTTTTAGAGTAGTAAAATATAGAGCCTTTTAGCGTAGTAAAATGCAGAGTCTTTTAGCGCAGTAAAATGTAGAGTCTTTTAGCGTAGTAAAATATAGAGCCTTTTAGCGTAGAGTCTCTGTAGTTTAAGTATGTAGTTACTACAAACTCTATCCAATTACACTTTATAAAATTAATTATTTAATTTATAAAAATAAACTTACAAAAGTAACAAATTAATATCGAGCCTGGAACCTACCCCAGTAATTATTTAGTCCAATTCAATAATTTTTAATTTAATTCCTTAAACTAACAAAATTCTATCGGTAAATGAAATTGACACATATAATAATTAAGGATAACTTGGTGCTACCGGGCCTCAAATATTGAGCCTGGAACCCATACCTAATTATTCAGTCCAATATTAAAAAATAATTAATTATTTAATTTATTAAGCTAACAAAATTCTAAAAATATTAAAATTGACACGCATAATAATTAAGGATAACTTGGTGCTACCGGGCCTCTAATATCGAGCCTGGAACCCATACATAATTATTAAGTCCAATTCAAGAATTTTTAATTTAATTTATTAATCTAACAAAATTCTAAAAATATTGAAATTGACACGCATAATAATTAAGGATAACCCGGTGCTACCGGGCCTCAAATATCGAGCCTGGAAGCCATACATAATTATTAAGTCTAATATTAAAAAAATTATTTAATTTATTAAACTAACAAAATTTTAAAAATATTAAAATTGACACACATAATAATTAAGGATAACTTGATTCTACCGGGCCTCTAATATCGAGCCTGGAACCCATACATAATTATTAAGTCCAATTCAAGAATTTTTAATTTAATTTATTAAACTAACAAAATTCTAAAAATGTTAAATTTGACATGCATAATAATTAAGGATAACTTGGTGCTACTGAGCCTCAAATATCAAGCCTGGAACCCATACATAATTATTAAATCCAATATTAAAAATAATAATTTAATTTATTAAACTAACAAAATTCTAAAAATATTAAAATTGACACACATAATAATTAAGGATAACTTGGTGCTACCGGGCCTCTAATATCGAGTCTGGAATCCATACATAATTATGAAGTCCAATTTAAACTAACAAAATTCTAAAAATATTGAAATCGACACGCATATTAAGTAAGGATAACTTGGTGCTACCGGACCTCAAATATTGAGCCCGGAACCCATACATAATTATTATGTCCAATATTAAAAATATTTATTTAATTTATTAAACTAACACACACAATTAATTTTCTTTAAATTATAGTAGACGACATGGACTTTCCGCCTGCGCATCCTAGACTTGTCGAGGATCAGCTATTGGTGTTACAGGGCGACCATAGGTCCTTCTTTGTATGGGAGGGATAACTATCGGATCAGCCTCTCCGCGCCAGGAGACCTGATGATTTGTGGGAGTTCATGGCGCAGCATCCTTTCCATGCCCGCGTAGTCGCGCGCCTAGAGGCTACGGGCTTCATTACCATTTTTTGGATAGGGCGGATGTAGCTTGATTGGTTGCTCATCACGGCTTTGTTAGAGCGGTGACGACCAGAGACGCACACATTTCACTTGCCCACTGGAGAGGCCACCATCATGCTGGAGGATGTTCAGATGCTGTACGGGCTGCGCGTAGATGGACAGGCCGTGGCATTGCCCCAGTACATTAGATCCATGACGCGTAGACAGTATTTGGATATGATGGGGCAGTTTACTGGTTATAGACCTCAGGGTGACGCTGTACAGAGAGGGGGCAGTCGCTTTTCTTTGTCAGCCATCAGAGATCACATGACGTTTTTGCACCCAGACATTACCGGAGACACGGAAGATCTCCATATTGAGAGGTACACGAGGTTGGCGCTGCTCCTGCTTTTCGGGGGTGTCTTGTTCCCGAATACTTCGGGGAGTCTGGTGAGTATGCACTTCCTCCATCATCTGCAGTAGCTGGATGATTTACCCCTGTACAGTTGGGGTGCTGCTGTTCTCGCATACCTGTATTGGTGCATGTGCCGGGTGAGCATAGGCCCAGCGGTAGACATATGTGGTTTTCTGCCCCTCCTGCAGGTGACAATATTTTCGAATACTCTATTCATTACTCCGAATTCTATATGGTCGAAATTACTCATAAATTTTACGTCAACCTTTTATCTTAGGTTTGGGCATGGCAGCGGATCATGTCGTTGCAGCCACCTCTACCACCACTAGAGCCCGGTGAGGCTTATCCGTTTCTCTCTCTAGCTTCTAGGTGGGTTCTCCGACGTGGGAACTACCGAGGGACCGATGCTCATCATAATCTCCCCCTTGTCAGGGATGTGTTAGATATGCTGGTGACCGGACAGGTAAATATGTACCCACACTTACTTGTTATAAATTGAGTTGTGTTGCACATACTCACTTTTATGGTATTATTTGGTAGTTCATCTGGACGCCATACAACAACGAGTTGCTAGCTCAGTTGCCCGATTATTGCTCATTCGATCGACTATTTTGGAGAACCTCCATCCCGATGATCTTCTTCGATATGGTTGAGTATCATGCCACAGAGCGTGTGCTTAGCCAGTTTCACCGTCCCCAGCCTATACCGGGGGAGCCTTCATGGGTCCCTACACACTATTAGCGGGATGACCGTATCAGGGTGGACGATATATTTATGGGATGGCTCCAGCAGCAGGCCCATATTTGGGAGCAGCGAGGTGACCGCATTCCGCCACCACCTTCATTTACCCAGGAGGCCACTATTCACCTATATACGTCATGGTACCGCCGTCACACCTGACTGATTATCCAGAGCCCCATTCATGTACTTGCCGAGCGCTATAGACCATACGCCGGGAGGCACGAGGCACTGGTATGTTTTTGTGGCTTAATAATAACTTATATTTGGGATATAGCGTTATTTAATTAATTTTACGACCCAAAATCCACTAAGAGTTGTGGTGGCGCCGGACACCGCTGTCAGGCCAGCCAACTCAAATACTGAATTAAATCTTGTTTTAACACTTTTGAAATTCAGGGTTTTTCCTTAATTATTTAGAAATTTTAGAGAATATAGTTTCAAATCAAATTTAAAAGTTAAGAAATTAATACAATACTTCAAACCATCCCAGAACCTGATGTCACAAGTGCATGAGCAACTATCGATATGAAAAATAAACTACAACATATGTCCGAAATACAGCGGACAGGGAAATAATAATAAGAAAATACTGGAGGGAACTACACTGGCTGCGGGTCGTCTCGAACAGTGCAGCTCACCTAGTCCCAGAGTCGTCCGTTCTGCTACGCCCAATAGGCTGCTAGAGGTATATATACATGTGCAACAAAAATGCACAGAAGTGTAGTATGAGTATGTGTGTACTCAGTGAGTATCCCGCCTAATCCCGAAGGAGTAGAGACGAGATGACCAACTCTAACACTCACTAGAGGTCAATTAGCAATATTCTATAAGTGCGAGGATAATCATGGATTTGTAAAGAAGTTCTGATTGTGAAGCCAGAAAACAGGTAAATACCTTCATCAATAAATCAAGGGCTTCTAAAGTCTGTTCTTTATCATCTTATAAGTTTATATCAGGCCACGTAGGGCCAATTCCACGTTTACAATTTTCA